>WJFB01001676.1:0-27853 GCA_009870185.1 Pygmarrhopalites habei
GAATAGAGGAAGAGTCAGTGCCCAATGTGAACTCATCAATTTTTATGCAAAAAAAAGTTTTACTTTGACTGTTTGTGCTCAGTAATTTCTACACTAAAGGAGATTTGGTGAACTTTTGCAAGACTGATTGTGCTGCCAAAGCTTCGCGATTGCAGCACGCGCGCAAAAAAGATCAAGTTTTTCTGTACAAGTTGGAGTACCATTAATTTATCTATCATGGGAAGACTGACCAAAATCTTTTATTTTTTTTATAAAATAATAATTATTACCAAATGGAAGGCGTCAGTTATGCAGCCACTATTCTCACTCGTGCAGTTACATTAGACACAGCAGGTAAAAATTTTTATATGTTGTAATTAGTTTTCAGTTCTGGAAAAGTTACATTCAACTTTTGTAAACTTATTTTAGGTAGATGTACTGAAGCCTTGATTTGCTATCAAGAGGGACTAGCATTGTTGGTAGAAGCCTTAAAATCAGTTCCAAATGAAGAGACAAAAGCGAAACTACGAGCTAAAGCTCAAGGTAATATTACAATATAACTACATACACTTTTGATGATTAAAATGTTTGGTTGTCTGTCTAATTAAAAACACTTAGACAAAACTATGAAATTATAATGTTGAGTGTAAACACTATTCTCAGGATATATGGATCAAGCAGAAAAGGTGAAGGAGAAAATAGCATCACTGAAAGAAGTTGGTAAATACAGAGAACAAATTTCTATCACTGAAAATTCTACTGGCTACTCGTATGACAAAATATTTGCAAGATTTTGTGATAGTCAAGTAAAAAATATCGAAATTGACGACCCCTATATTCGTTCTCCTCATCAAGTAAGTTGACACAGCAAACAAACGATGTACAGTGATATTTATTTTTAAAAATCATATTACTATCTTTTATGCAGTGTGACAATCTACTGAGACTTGCAGAACTTTTCGTCAAAAAGTGTCCGCTGTTAAAATCATTAAAGTTGACCACTGGCAAAGATGAACACAACTTTACCGAACAACAGAAACGTTTAGTATGTAAATATTCAATTTGTTAGCTTTTTCTTCTTTTATATCAAGATTGCCTAATCAATTAAAAAAATTTAATCTTGTGATTTTTTAGGAGACAATAGTAAAGTCACTAAATAGTACTAGCATTGTTTTGATAATCAGATACTCAGAGTCTTTACACGACCGAGAAATCAGGTACTACATCAAATATGAATATTTATTATGTTTCGTTTAAAATATACGAGAGTCTGTGTGAATGACTTTGGGTATTTGTGCCAAAAAAGGTTAGACAACGGGTGGATAATCAAAATTGGAAGAGGACTGGATTTTTACAAGAATACACCTCGATTAACCCTTGGATTCAGTGATTTCGATTTGCGGCCTTGTCGAGAAACAACAGTCGATATTTTTCACAAAAAGGAATTGGTTGAAAATATGTAAAGCTAAAACTTTCTTTAAACCACAAATTCAAGCAAAAATGTGATAACGTGTATAAAATCGATGTAATTTATGCTGTATTTGAAATGTACAATGTCATTCTATGCATGTAATAGAAGGAGCTATGCTTCTTTTACAAAATACAAAATCTTTTAGTTTATTATTTAATATTGGTCGTGACCAGAACAAATTGAAACATTATTTTTATAATATCTGAAATTAAATTCTCACTTCAATCGCATCTTGATTATCTGCCAAGGTAATTGTGTAATAAGACAAGTCTTCGGGATACAGATAAATGACTTGTTGTCCATCTGGAGTCTCACTTTCCAAATTTGTCAAAGACTCTGTATTCAAAATTTGGACGTAGCCTTCGTCAATGTCGAAATCAGTCACATTTTCCGACACTATTTGTTCAGTTGCTCCTATCACTGCCAAATCAGTTGTTCCTATCCCTGATTCCATATCAGCTGAAATGATGATTGGACTTGATGCCGTAGTCGATACTTCCTCAGATTTTTTGTGTTTGCTGTAATGCTTGCCATAACTTGAAGGATCAGAGAATAACTTTTTACACACATCACATGGATACGGATTGTCTCCCGTGTGCCCACGCCAATGTTTTCTCAACGATAATGGGTCTGGAAAGTTCATTTGACAGATTAGACATTGTTGGACGAGTGACCCATCTCCAGTATGACGACGCATGTGATGCTTAAAATTTTCAGAATGACTATATCCTCTCCCGCATACTGAGCATAAAAACTGTGTCTTTGTCCCGGCGTGTGATCTAAAATTTACGCACAAAAAGAAAAATTAACGTCTTGTCAATGCACATTTTCCTATTGTTTTCTTATGAAAATGAATGAAAATTGGAGTTATTTCCTTACACTTTATGATTTCGAAGTTGCGAAGCCGTGATAAAATCTCTATTACAGCCAGGAACAGCGCATTTATAGGGTCGCTCCCCTGTATGTCCCCTCCGATGTTCCACCATATTATTCCTCTGCGAAAATGTTCTCTGGCAGAATTCACACTTGAATGGCTTTTCTCCCCTGTAAAATAAATCAAACAGTACCAAAAGCTTTTAATGAGGAATTTCATATTTCTTCAGCATATATACATGTAAATAGGAAATATCAAACAAGCTAGAAGTATTTACGTACGTGTGTATTCGCATGTGAGCCTTCAATGAAGATTTCAGATTAAATTTAAATCCACACTGGTCACAGGTATACCCATCACCATTTGCATGGGTTGACTTGTTATGGGTGTAGAGACTTGCCCTATGACATTTAAAAGAATGGATTAAATCAAACACGGATGAAGCTGATTATTTTACATGCTTAGCACATCGAAAACGGAATACTCGTACCTATTTTTGAATTTAGCTGGACACAAATTGCACTTAAACCCCTTGTCCTCAGAATGAACCGATAAATGATTAGTTAAAAGCTGTTTGTGTGAGAACGCTTTTTTACAAATCTCGCAAGAAAATTTCTTTTCCTCGACATGGGCTGAAGCTCCTATGAAAATGGAAAACAAGTCTTGTGTCAGCATAAAATAAAACATAAAGTACATATAAAGACAACTTGTGACTAATAAACATATTAAGAATTATTGTTACTTACGATGATAAGCAATGGAAGATGGATGAGAAAATTCTTTTTTACAAATACCACATTGAAATTTTTTGCCATTAGTTTTTGTAGACTTCCGTTTAAATCTCTTCTTTCCACGTTTTGACTTTTTGATTATGACATCGTCAAGAGTCTTAATACTACTGTCACTGTCATGATTCTCGAGGGAATCCTGGTTTGTTGTCGACTCTTCTGCTATGAGTGGAGCTAATAAAAAATAGGAAGTCCAACATGAATAAATTTAAATACACTTATTGTAGAGCTACTAGTTTCATTTAATGAAAAATCACTGTATCAAGTATCCCTCACCTTTAAGTTCTTCTTGATTTGGTGGAATAGTATATTCTTTATCGATTGTAATTAGAGTCATAGTTTCTAAATTCATTGGATTCGAGTCCAAATCCTCATCTCCATCCATAATCACACTGAGTTTAGGCAAAGCCATCATATTACTTCTAGGTAGTGCTGTAAACTCAGTTCCAATAAGTAAATTTGCAGTCTGAAATAATTAAAAGTAATTGTAGACAATTTTTAAAATGCTCCTAAATTAAAAGTCGCAATGATTTTTTTTACTATATCTGACACATTGCTTTTACTTACATCTGTTTGTAAACTAGAAGACTGATTGTGTCCATTCCATTGCCACTGTTGTTTTTCTACTGTAGGAAGGAATGAGGAAGTGTCTTCACCATTTTTGACTTGACTAATTTGATCCTTATCTCCTGGACAATCATTGAGTTGATTTGTTGCATCGTCAGCATATCTTATTGGAGGTCTACGACTCTGTCGTTTGGGTTTCTCAAGAAAATGTGTTTGTACGGTCGGTAATGGTTTTGGCTTTTTTGACTCATTTGGATCTTTTCGTGGTCGTCCCCGTTTTCTTGGAGTTGCAACCACGATTGGATTTTGATTAGAAAACTGGAACTTTTCAACACCACTATTCTCCTTTTCTACTACTGCTACTGGAACGGCATCGGAGTTGTTAATTATTTTGCTAAATGTCTTTTGTCCCTCTGCTATTTTTTGAAAAAAGGTGATAGTCATTCGCAAGGTGTGATCACACAGACAACATATTACTTTTGGATAGTAAAGTTCCTGATTGGATACCTGTACAAATCGAAAATCATACAACATTGTGATATTATAGTTGACTAAAACCATTCAACGATAGATTACAAAATAAATTTTATAATATTCTAACTCACTTTTAGAGGTAAATATTTATTAATTGCGACATCAAGGGTAACTGACTCATCTTGATCCACAAAGATCTTGTCGTACATGTTAATGAAATCATCAGTCTGCTTGGAACTTGGAAACGCCCCAAATCCACAAAGTCGACTAAAACAACAATTTATTGAAAAAAAGTTATTTTAAAAAACTACTTGTGGGTACGTGGTAATAAAATCGAAATTGCAAAAGATCCGTATTTTGTATTTACGACACAGTCAAACTTACCAACAGTGTGCGTCCTTGAGTTCATTTTTAGTAAATAATGATGGACCAGTTCCGTCCATAATTACTAAAAATCAAAAACGAAAAATGAGTGAAAAAAATTCCCTACAAACTATTCGAATGGAGGATCTAGCGGGTGGACATGGATTTCTATGCGGGCGAATTTCATGAGCAGAAGTAATTTCAAATTGCTTCTTTGAAAGAAGTTCTTTCAAGGTACAGACTCGAATCACGAATGATCTCAAAAAATTTAACTGTGATGTATTAAAATTTGTTTTATTCTTGAAAGTCTTTTAAGGGATGGAAAAATTGTTGTGAAAACAACAGCCCTTATTACTATACTGCGACTGCGACATTATAATTTAAAATCTCAATTTTTGCTATAAAACAGTTTGTTTGATTTTTTCTAAAAATTCTTCATATAGTCCAAACATTAGACCACTGGTGACTAGAGCCTTAAGTAAACTCGGAGAGATTCCTTTGTATAGTCCGGACAAATTTTCTTCAGCTAAGGTCACTTTGAGACAGTGGAAAGTTCCATGGAACCGCATTACCTGTCAAAATGTCATTTTATATATTTTCCAAGTCATCATCAGCCACGCTTTACTTTATATTAAGATTTTACAATTATCTTTCGAATTAAAACTTACTTTTCCAAATTTCTGTCGAGCAATTTCAAATCCTTGAACTTGCAAGCGTTTCTTGGTGAGATCGAACGGATACGCAGTTAATTTTGCGACTACTCCTGCCGCCGACCCACATACAATATTGTCCCAAAAGGTTGTCTTACTCCGAGTCTCGCCTGGAATGTAAATAATTGTATTCATTATGTTTTAATCTTTCACCCTCAGAGTCAAATTGGATAGCAGAAAAAATTATTAATATGTACCTAAATTTTTCAAAATGCTTGAAAATACATGGAAAGATGCAAATTGCATACCGGCCAAAGGTACTATTTGTATTAACGCTGGACGAAAAGACAAAGGAATACAATTAATCTGAAATAGAATTTCAACACTATATGTATTATATTCCATTCTGTTTCATACCTGGACTTAATCCCTTGTATAATGAAAGAGGTCCTTCACTGACCAACATTGTACGCATTGCATGGTAAACGCCACGATATATCTACACCAACAACATTTCATTTCATTGGTACACAAACTCCTCAAACTTCTCTCAAAAATCTAGAACTGATTTGTGTGTTTGTACCTTTGGCTCCCCTTGACTAACAAGTCGAGTCCGTATTGTGTCAAAGGGTATTGAGCAAATGGTAGCTACTGCTCCACTCATCGATCCACACACAAAATGAATGGCCGCCTTGTACTCATCTTGTACGTAACCATGTGCAATTTTCGTAAAATATTCAAATGTTCCAAACTGTACTATGATAAAAATAATAATAACAAGTACAATAAGAAAATAGTTGTATTAAGTCATCGAATGCACACACAATAATTAAATCATGGACCTTACTTGAACAAGTCCATAGACCCCTGACAACAGTTGGGCTGGTACATGACCTTTCCACAAAGCTCTGTACGACTCCTCTTGAAGTATTCTGTTCGATGCTTGCTTCAAACTCCAGTAGTAATTATCCCGACTAGGCTTCAGTGGTTCATGTTGTAGCTATTTAATTGTATGCAATAATGTTATATAGTCCCTACTTGACACGCACGTCGCACAGCATGTTCATCGAAAACAAATTAAAACAGTATTACATTTTATTAATTTGCAAACATAAATTTACAAACCTGAAAGCGAATCTTGAGAACATCAAATGGTTGAGTCAAGAAGCGTGTGGCCATTCCACTGAGAATCCCAGCCAATCCATGCCAAAGTTCAGGCAAATGCTTTTCCTTTTCATCATAGCCCACCATACCGTGGAATCCTATTGTATGAGAATATTTAAAATATGATTACCAGCATAGTCCGTAATTATATTCAAGTTCCCCCAACTGAGTTCTGCTGGGTCAAAAAACAA
Organism: Pygmarrhopalites habei; assembly: GCA_009870185.1. NCBI lineage: Eukaryota > Metazoa > Arthropoda > Collembola > Symphypleona > Arrhopalitidae > Pygmarrhopalites > Pygmarrhopalites habei. Next base: position 6,522 of record WJFB01001676.1, read on the forward strand.
CTTCATAGTTTTGCCTGTACAGAGTACACACTCATTCACACAACCTCAACAAAAAGAGAGAAAAAAAACGTTGAAACCGTGTGTCCACCAATCTTCAATACATTGTCAATATATTCTAACACTGTGAAACGGTGTAGATGTATTATTACGTAATTCACATTATTCATCCCACACACGCACTCTTTTTCTACCAAGTCGTTCATCTTTTCACTTTCGATCAGGGGGATGCCATAGGATAAGAAATCCTGTATGTATAAGAAGTAAAGGTATGAAATATTTTAGTCTAGACCATTGATTGCCTGTTACAATCCTCTCTCGAGAAGAGTATAGTATGATGATGTGGATAGTTAGAATGTCTTTTAATTATGACCATCCTAGTCCTAGGCAGTAATTATTTTCGGGTTTTTACTACCAAACTCCCAACTTACTTTTACCTACACTCTACCCCCTTCTTCCCTCTTCATGAATTACTCTGAAATCGTCTAGACTTTGAAAAAATCTCCCTCTTCTCGCTTGAGTACAGGCTATTATATTATTACGAGTAAAATGGTGTAGATGTATTATTATTACGTAATTCACAAGTATTATTCCCAACACACGCACTCTTTTTCTACAGAGTGCATCTTCTCCTTTGAGATTCGTACTTAGAAGAGGGCTGTGGATTCACATCTTGAGATTAGAATGGAAAACCATTTGCCGGTATGTAATTTAAGTTAAACACTATAATACATGGTGTCAGTGGTATAGCACACAGGCACAATTGCAAACGCCTCCACTCAGGTGTTCACAATTATGTATAGTGTGATCACTTTTATCTCTTCTTGTCCTATCAAATTCGACCTTTCCAAGACGAAATTTTTGCATATTAAAATGAATGGCAGAGAGAGAGAGATCATCATCTTAATAATATTGTTTGTTTATGAGGATTTTTACAGCGTACACACTTGTCATTCTCTGGATCCAGACATGCAAAAAAATGGTATCGTGTTGTAAATGTAATATAACCTTTCTCCTAAGGCACAGAGCATGATTAAGGTTTAACCCCTTGTACAGGTCTAGTTGTGCACTCATAATTCAACCAATACAACAATGTAGGCATAAAAAATATGTAACAATTGAACTAAGACTCACACGACCATGCCCAAGACTTGATCAACTATTTGTTCCGTGACCTTTTGGTGATGTCCCTTTCGTGCATCAACTTTCCCTGTTATGTACAACATTGAGTTATCTAAAGGGTGATTACTATTATGATGGGCCATTGTCATCTCATTATATTCTATGTCCTATCTTTACTCTTCAACTGGAAACACAAGGAGAACTTATGGGAACTGCTTACATGTCGACGTCGTATGTATATTTTTACAAGACCAGCTTCAACCTAAAAGATCTCTTTTGGATCCTCAATGATGTGACTCGTACTACACGTCTTTTAACCTCTGTAAAACTATCGTTGGAGTCTGAGGGTATGTTCGTTGTTTTGCTGTACAGTGTACACTGTCAGTAAGCACCCTTTATGTGAGGATGAGGGCAAAAACAACTGAAGCACCTTTTTACCCAGAAGATCATTTGAAAGTCATACATGACACAACATGTATTATTTTCCTCACACGAAAAGTCCAGAGTTTACTGACCATAGATACTTATGTTTTATTTTTAAAACAATTTAGAGCTGAGGTGTTGTGCGTGACGTGAGTCTTGGAAGAAAGTTCTTTCGAGATTAGTTATTTGTCACTCGTCTCTTGTATATGTAACATCATTACATGTTATTTATGAAGCTCCGTATATATAGGTGAGGGAGGAAACTTGTTTACTGAATCATTTTCATCCTCTTAAGTACATAAAGTGTAAGTACAGGTCTAGGTTCATTGTTTTTTTCTCTCTCTCCTTTTCAATCTCGTGATCCAAATATAGTGTGTATTAAAAACTGAACCTGGTCTTTCTCCTTGTCAACATCAGCAGGAGTTTAAAAGGAGGGAAGAGGAGTATTGTACTTCATGGGTAGTAAAGTAAATGGTAAAAAGACCTTTGACTGTTTACGTTGCACTGTTCTAAATTATTATGATCCTATCCTATCGTCCGTCTGTATACATTATCCCTCGGTACAGTTCCAAGAGGAGAACAAGGAATCTGCATTATGGATCATAGTGGATGAGGAACTGCACACAGACAAATGAAGATTCATTTCACGACTGCAATCACCCTTCTAAAAAAATGGGTTTGGGGATACAAAGAGATGATACAACATACGAAGAGAAAAAAAATTGACTCTTCATTTATATTTCAAAATTATGTGAAAAAAGTGTTGTAAAGTAACAATGATGGCGTAGGCACACACAGAATTTGGAGGATCTCAAAGCCTGAAACTGTGAAGTGCAAATGAGGCTATCATGATGATGAGCTACACTCTCCGTCAGAACTCAAGAAGAAGAGATTCTATTATACAAACTCATTACACATGTGCATGGATAATCAGCTTATTGAACCGGATCGCAAGAAGAGGAGGAGGAGGACGGACTGAAGTACATTTTAAATTGTGAAGAGAGTGAAAAGACAAGTTCACACACATATACCCTATTGTGTAATAGATTGTATACACATTACACACACACATGTATGTATACTGGGATTGTGGTATGTATATATTAATAAATAAAGTATTCAAGTTAACAATGCTGGGGGGAGAGCAAAAACTACCTGAGCGCTGACATGATCCATGTTTTCAGTTTCAGCAAGAAGATTTAATGGAACGATTTGAAGGAACCAAAAGGTGTGAATGAAGAAGACAAAGTTTTCTGGACTACATCTCTCTAACGTACGTTTTACTATGTACCATAATTTATTCTTTAAATTTCATTTCTTCCTCAGTTTTCGCAACCAGTACTTACTAGTAAGTAAGTAGTAGTCAGTGTTTGTGTGTGCTGGACGGTTGGTGAAAACAGAGAAACAAGTAAACAAAGTCTGTATTTCCCAATACGCAAAACATGGATTGTCAAGTGAATACACACAGTGCACAGTAATATCTTGAACACTTTAAAGTAAGGATATACTGAGTTATCACCTGTAGTACACAAAGATCACTTCATGAATGACAAAAGATTTTTTCAAAAAAAGTGAAAAGAAAAGTACTGTGTACAACTGATATTATGGGATACAAAGAATCAGAGTAAAGTGAAAAGGTTCAACGTGTGGCCAAGTGACAACAACAATAAAAATACGGATTCACTACTACTGATGTATTTAAATTGCTAGAAAAGGTGAGTGGTCTTTCTGCTGATTACATAATTAACTAACTAAGGTATACCCATATTTTGTAATGCATACGTACCGGTTAAAAGATGTTTAGTTTACTCGAACATTTTCTTGACAATTTTCCTCGATTCAAATTATTTAAAAACGAGTCCACTTGTCTTTCTAATTAAGTACAAAGTAATACTAAAATATCGTTCCCCGACTCGGGTAATTTATGTAAAAAAATGAAAACAGGAGACAAACCTGAAATAAAATAATTTTTTTTGTTACTGTTTGATGATTGCGCCTGGACCCAAGTAATTCTGTCCCCCTTCCAGTCTATTTTTACAAGGGAAAAATTGATTTCTTTTCCTTGGAGAGAAAGCATACTAAATTCATAGGGAAACTCTCATCATAAATCCTATTTATCATGTCGACATAAACTATGTAGAATTATTCCAGGGAAGCTGAGCGAGTGGAAAAATGATGATCCAGTCGTGGAATTTTCATTTTGTGGTCATCACCATCGTCGCCACCAACACTATAGTGACCTCCCGGGTTTTTGTACCACAAAAAACAATCCACGACCTTATTTCCAAAGCATGTATGTAATTCACACAACATTATGTATTTTCATTGCCTTTCTCCTGGAATATATTGATACAGGGAATACAATTTCACTAATAGTAATAGAATCAATGGCTACAAAACAACGAAACCTTTTGGAGGAGTCTTATCATGAGTCTCAAGAACAAGAAATTTCTGACATGAGTGACGACCAGAATCAGGATCCAGAAGAAATGCCTGGGTAGATATTTATTATATGTATATAACTAGAATTTAATTAAAGTAAATGACTGAAACTTGTCATTTTGTCTTTTAGATTTTTTGAAGGTGACATGGCTGGAGTTAATGACGAGGTATTTTACCGACCTTTCTACAACTATGTACTTGACTTATTATTACTATCACATTTTGTAGGGTTAATTATTATTGCTACATGTAGTTGGGCCGAGTTGGAATCAACTTTAACAAATTCCCTCAGAGAAAATGGAAAAATAATACAGTCCACTACATTATAAGTCCTCATTACTGTAAGTTAAATACTACTCTCTCACAGATTATGCGTACTATAGTACAAATTGAAAAGTTGTTCAATTTCTTCATTTCGTTTTCGTTATGTGTAAAAATTTGTAGTGCCGGATGAATACATGATTGTGAAGACTGCTGTGAGGATTCTCAACTTTTTCACATGTATTAATTTTAAAGAGTGGGATGGGAAAGAACCGGACTATTTGGTCTTTTGGCCGGTGGAGAAACCTGCTGGGTATACAATAATATGATACATCATAGGGGATACACATTAATTATCCCAAATATGGAATAATTAAAAACATATTAAAATAATTATTAATCGAATTCATTGTAGATGCTGGTCATACGTTGGACGACTTGGAGGCCCTCAGATTGTGTCTCTCCAACCCCCAGATCTGAAATCTCCACAATGTTTTGCGGGGATTGGACGACCACTTCATGAAACTATGCATGCACTTGGTAAATATTAATTAATACCTTTTCCTCCAAGTTTTTGCAAAACTGAATGAAACTCTGTATATCCATACTAAATATACAAATCTTAGGTGTGTACCATGAACAGTCCAGACCAGATCGAGACAAATATGTGACTGTCATGAAAAAGAATGTACTGAAAGGATTCATCAATAACTTTGACAAACTTGACGCAAAGAATGCAACGTCCCCATTTGAGTACGATTATGACTCTATCATGGTATGTCAATTTCTTTTTTAAAAAATAAACTTTTCAAATGACAGTAAATTGACAAGACTTGAATTTGTCTATTGATATCACAGCACTATGGCACTACGTTCTTCAGGTACCGAGATGCCTAATGTTATGTTACCAACTTATGTAGTTATGAAAATTCCTCTCATCTTCTCCTGATGTAATAATAATAAAGTTGTATTATTTCCATTACAGCCGGAACAAGGCGAACGCGACACTAGTTCCTAAACAAAAAAACAAACGTATTGGTCAAAGGATTAACTTGAGTAAATTAGACTGTTTAAAGTTGAATGCGTTGTACGGATGTTTGGAAAGTTCATCTTTTAATAAAAGAAAGTATACAACGATTTGTGAATTCTTGGGATTGTGAAGCGTGTAAGTGTCTTCAATGTGCAATAGTTGTAGATTGAAAGTGAAAAAAATATTATTCTGTATATTTACTGACAAAAATACAAGTCTTTTTTATAATTTATTATTTGGAATGAAACACATTCTGTAGACTAAAGTGGGAAAATAAATAAATATTGCTCTTCTTGAGGCAAAGAACCCTTGCCCCTGTTATGTAAAATATATATTATTTATCCAAAGAACTTCATAATTATCATGGCTACTATTATTATGCTGCATACGTAATACATTTTGTATATAGACAATGTCGTGTAACACCTTCACTTTGTATACAGAATCATCGCCATACTTAATATCATCTTGTAAGTCAGTATTACCCCCTACATAATAATAAATAACATAAATATATGAGAGAATTCCAATCTCACTTCATTTGTCACATTTCCAGTTGTGCCTTAAGTATTTAAGTACTTGAACAAGTAATCTATCTTGTAATATACACGGTAATGATATTATATACTGGGAAATTAGTGAATTTTACAAAATAAATGCTATTCGTATCATTATTATTGCTTCTAACATAAGGATAGTTCAGATATAATGTCTTAGACCATTCTGGTAATGATTGATTGGCTCTTTGTACGTACTATACACTAGCTGTCTACAGTACAAGATAAATATATTAATGTTTATATTATTATCGTTCTATAGCATGTTTCTTATTCTTACGAATTTTTTGGGATTTCTTTGCAATTACTTGGTATTCCTTCTTCTTCTTCTCTGATTTCCTTCCAACTACTTGGCACCCTTTCTCCCTCTCTGGTAGGCACTCGTGTTGTTGACTAGTGTCTTTGGCTCCGTAGGTAACTAGTTGGTCAAGTTTGTCCACTGAAGCCCCAAGATGAATAAAAAATTCATAAAGAAAAAGATACTTTGAAGTATAGAGAATTGCAGGGGAGTCATAAATCCGACAGAGAACAATGTCGATGACGGCCTTCATTTGTTCAGTTAGAGAGAATTCTGTGATTGTTACTGTATTTTTCTCTGGCTCCACAATCATGTTTTTAATATGTCCAAAAGACATGAGTGAAGGTACATATCCCTCGGGTAACGGAGGACGAATACGTGGAGCGATACGTGGATTTTCTGATGGCTGTAATGAAAACGATACACACACTCGGTATTTAGTTAAAAATCAAAATATTTTGCATCATAGACTGTTTTGATATTTTCTGTTTTGATGTTTACCTCTAACGGAATGGATATGTCTGTACTGTCGCAGCCAAACTCGACTCCAATGGCCAGGAAGAAATCTCGCAAACTCAGGAAATCCTTATGAACCAAAACTTGTGGATGCAATACTATTGAGCTCACCAAACTCCGCATCATTAGAATTACACTTTGTCCACCGGCTTCTTGTTTTCTCTTCTTATCTTTTACGTCGTTATTATTCATATCGTCATCTTTGTCTTTGTCCGAGTCGCCAGCTCGTCCACCAAGATGTAAATATTGTTGAACTTTATTTTGCACAGCGGCCTATACAGGCAAAGAAATAATGGCAATAATTAAAAAAATTATCAGAAATTGTTGAAGAAAATATTGTATACACTCTTTTAATGCACTAAGTGCATTGCACTTACCTCCAAGCTGTGTTGGCCCCGTGGCATGTTGACAAGATACTTAATTTTGCAAATTTGGCAAACGATTTTCCACCAATTTTCCCACCATAAAGATTCAAAAAAACGTCGTGACGTACACGTGACACAAACATCCCGCTGTCACCAAATTCGAAAATCAAAATAATTTTTTTTTCATTTTTGGAAAATAATCTTTCAAAATGGTTTACCTCCACTTCCCCTCAAACTTGACTGACGAAGAACTGATGCTTCAAACAAAGTACCAGAAGCTTCGGAAAAAGGTAAATTTTTAGTTGTCCTACTATCATTTGTACAAGTCTAATTGATTATTTTTGTATGACGGAATTTCATTTTTGTAAAAAATAGAAAAAAGCATTGACTGATATGAAAACACCGAAAGTGGAACCAGAGAAAATAAATTTATTAAAAAGACCTTTAGACCCAAAAGATGCCAAAGAATTAGCAAAGAAACTGGTCCAGGCAGGAAAAGTAAACATACCCAAAAAACCAATGATTGAAAAGACAACATTTAAAAGATCAAGAACTTTTGAGAGGTAAAAGTCAATCAATAATACAACATAATGTGCTACTTGAACATGTTGAATGTAAACTGTGTCTCGATAAAATTTGAATGACACCACTTTTGTTTTTGAATAGAAAACTGGGGATGACTCCAAGAAGTGATGTGGGGTATGGAACATCCGGACAAGAATCTATCATCTCACCTACAGGAGAGCTGGGTAAGTTCAAGTCTACGTGCACTATCATATAATTGTCATGGTTTAATTTTTTTTTATTTCACAAGTGTTTTTTTCTTATGTTCAGTTGAAAATGTCAACACTCTATTCACACCTTTTACATCTGGTCATGCTGGGACGGATAAAGAAGATAATCCGCATACGATGGGTGGAATGGGAGGAACACAATTAGCACCTTTTACGATACCATCCACAGGAGGAAAATCAAGATATGGGTAAAAATATTGACTCTTATTAGAGTGAATACAGAACTACATACTTGAAATCATTAGCAGAATATTAATCCCAAAATATTTCTCTTCCATAGTTCTTTTCGTGGTGGTGGAAATTTTGGACACGAAGGTCCTCATGATGGTCCAAATAGACATGGTCTAGGTTCCTTTAATAAACCCAAGAGAGGGCCAACATTATATATCCATGGACATGGAATATCAGAGACATTCCTTAAAGATACCTGTGGAAAATTTGGAAAGGTCATTAATGTTAAATTAAATTCCGTCTCGAAAGGATTTGTCACTTTTGACAAAGTCGAATCAGCTGAGACATGTCTAACAGAAGTAAGTTGAGTTTTTTTGCTATAATGTTATTATCAAGCTCATTTGCAATTCAATTCGATCATCATTTTTATAAACTTTGTTATTGCCTCGTAGTTAAATGGAGCCACTCAAGATGACATTCAATTAGAAGTACAGTTTGCCAGGAGACAACCTGCCATTACAGGTGGTAATGATTCCGTAGCTTCTGCTAGTTGGCAAGCCTTGGCCACAAGTCTATCCCAAAAAGGAGCTCATCAGGACAAAAGAACGACGATAATATACGATGAATCGATTTAAGTATTTCTAAAATTAATTACTTATTATTATATTTCGTCAATAATAATCTTCATATTCATGGTATCAATATCGTCGAGTCCCAAAATATTTTTTTATACAGACGATTTCCAATGTGTGTAAGTACAATCTGTCAATACAATTTGCCTTGGAAAAAAATAAAACAGATTTTTACCAGTATACACGCATAAACAAAGACTACATTATGTAAGTACTAAGTAACCAGTTGTATATTTTCTTTAAAAAGAAAATTCTTTTTTATGAATTGTCAAAAGAATCTATCAACATTGGTGTGAGCAATAACTCAGAACATTTGTTCAGTGATACTATGCATTTACATAAATACAATATCAATGTCCTTGCTTCCTCACTTGCCATTTAATAACCAGGGGAATAATGTGTGACGACAGCAAGATGTTTGACATTTAACTACCACATGATACAACACAACTGGGATTAATTTGAACTCTCAAACACTGTACAAAACCAGAAGGAAAGGGAAAAAGACAGATGCAATGTCCTTCACCGGTCAGTCTGTCAAACTTTGGAGGACAAGGTGAGAACTGTTATTGAACACCTACTTTTTTATTCCAATCTCCATTAATGCCATCTCAAAAGAACATATTAATATTGATAATACACTTAATGTGTACGCAATATGTTCTTATTACCCAACTTTAGTAAGCAGATACATATTAAAAACAAAACATAATAAACTATTATGACACAATCCTAGGCACTTTGGTTAAGGGAAATATAAGCTCAATCGTCAGTAAAACAACTGTAAAAGCTGATTACTATTTACACACTTGTATGTCAGATTGCATAGGTATGTATTTTAAACCGATTTTGTTGGCGTAGGTCAAATTCCTTCACAAGTGTACTTTGTCTAATGACTGCAAGAACATGAGATGAGGTAATATCAATTTGCTAAGTTAAGAAAATAAGCTTATAGAATAATCAATAAGTGTGAAGTGTCATGTCTGAAGTCATGGACGAATGCGAGTTAAATATTCTTGTTTTGTTCCTCATTGTCACAAACAAAAAATAATGCAAATATGATAGCCATAGCATGATGAGATGATAATGGAGTGATGTGTTTTACTTCACAGCAACAACAACAATGTGTCTATGAGCAAAAAGTGCGTCACCCCTCTCCCCATTTTGCATTTAATATGATATAGGATCCTCCCAGAGTCTAAGTGACAAGAAACACAGTCGATTTAGCTGAAATGTTCTTCTGGAGTCCAGAATCTGGACTAAAGCCATTCTTATAGGTAAAAAATGCGTACTACTGAACAACGAAATTGTCGTTTAGTGTTTTTTTCGTTATCCAAAAGCTAGAGAGTAAAGAATTTCTAAAAAAAGTTAAATGTAAGAATAATAATGTGTAATACTATGTATAATGATGATAATAGAAACGAAACTTGAACATTCCCTCACCATTATCATCATAATACACAGTATTACATGTTATTAGTATTCTTACATTTAACTTTTTTGGAAATTCTTTTTTCTTTGTCTTTTGGATAACGAAAAAAACCACTAAATGACAATTTAGTTGCAGTAGTAGTGAAATGAAAAGTAGTAGTACCATTTACCTGTCATTATGAATTGTGACAAAACTCGCATGTTCCCCTACATAAAAGTAAAAAGGGAGTAAAAATATAAACTATGTCATTTAATTTCATTGTGTTATAAATATAGGGGAAGCAGCAAGGAAATGAAATTTCTACTCTTAATTTTACAAACAGTTTTTGTATGTACTTACTAACTTACATTATTATTAATATAATGTTACATGTGTAAGTCAAAAAGGAAAAAGAATTCCGTGAGAGCGGAATTCCGTCTAATTGATGACAAATCCTCCTCCTTCTAGGTAAGTATGCTCTCCTCCTGTTTTCTCAGAGGACAAATTATTATTCTCATAAAAACAAAAAGTTGGTAAATACTCCATGCCTGTCTCTAATCAACTTTGTTCATGACACGTGTAACATACGCACAGTTAACAGTAAGTATAGTACTTTCAACATTTTTGGATACATATTATTTTTTGTCACAATTTCCAGGAGAAGAATGCCTTTTGAACGTTTCATTTCCCCTTTGTTGTTATATTAAAACTATGAAACTTATCAGGAATTACTTACTTCTGAAACGTGTAAAGGTCAAAACGGATTTTGTTTTAGTTAGAAAAGTGTCAAAAAATAGATTCTCCACGATTCATTGGAATGCACTTTACAAGAGATTACACTCTTAAGCCTTTCCGATTTCCTGACAGAGTTGAGTGAGAGATGACATTTTACTATTCACTATTAAAATCTGTGCATTTACCAAAACCTTAACAAGGAGAATTGACAGTAGTTTGAAAGGCGTCGAACTTTGACAGTCTTTCCTTTTCAGTGTGATTTTCCACCTCCACACACACGCACACACACACACGCATAAAGTAACATCTCCTCACAACCATTAAAATACAAACCCATCCAAATTTTTCTCTTTTTCGTTGTGAGACAAAAGGCTCAACCATATTCCCCGTAAGAAAGGCTTAGGGTTGAAATCACTTATGATGTTCTCTCAAGGTTGATCAACCGTGCGAAAATTCTTTAATCCATCTCTAATATTGACACAATAGAGAGAGAGAGAGAACACATTGAAAGTGGTGGAGTAGTAAAAAGAGGAATTATGGTTATATGGAAAACTGAAAGTTGTAAATACATTTCTTTTTAACATGGAATATTAGAGCCATACATTATATTCTTCTCTTCTCTCAACCGAAACACACACCATTCTACTTAGCTGCGTAAATATTTGCCACAACTACATCCTACGAAGTATAACATTTTGCGCTCTCTCTATGTATAAGCTCACACAAAATTTATGTATACATCTTTTCACCTAAACTTCTCCGTTCAACAGCCAAAAAAACTGAGGGGAAAAATGAGTACAAATCCCGGTTCGTCATTCCCATTCTAACAAACCCGATCTTTTTTTTACTACTTACTAGGACTAGGAGGAGTACTCGGAAGACGAAGCCAATTCCAGAAATTTTATCTGTAACATTTTTTTCCTCTTCTCCTCCTTCTCCGAATCACTTGGCACATTTCGCCATCATTAAAAACCGTCTTTCTTTTTGGCATCTTCTTTGTCCCTTGTTCATCTTAGTCAGAGTGGAAGGAAGTGGAGGGAAAAAATCGGAGAGGATTCCATCTGCTCTATTCGCATTTATGCGTCGATTCAATTTAGATTAGAATAATTAGAAACCACCCAGATGGGTTTATTAAAGTGCCGTCCAATCCTTCCTCTCTCTTAACTACTGTGTCTGTATTTGACACGGTTTCTCATATCAAAAATTAGACACACACTCCTCCTCCGTCCTATAAAACTATCATCATCTGTCCTTCCATAACAAAGACAAAGTGTAAAGGTCAGTAAAAGAGGAGTGCAATGTTTGCGTGTGTCTGTGTGTGTGGCAGTGAATGGGACAATATTATTTTTATTATTTCGATCCACCAGACCATTTATTTTTAGACTTCACATCTTTCACTGTCCGTCTGTGTGGTGTGTGTGTGTGGTCTGGCTACATGCAATCAAATGGCCTACAACTTGTGTGTTTCCTTACAGAATAACAAGCCGACATTGTAGACAGTAAACACACCCACACACACACGATATTTAATGATAAATATTCGGTATGACATTGAACACTGTCTTTTGTATTGTGTTCTTCTCGGAGGAGGAAAAGAGTGGGGAAATTAAGGAAAATGAGCTTTAGTTTATATGCTCGGGATGATACCCGGGACATGCTATAAAAACTCCCTCTTTACTTTCCAGCTTAAATGTTCCTGGACTGGGAGACTGGGAGGGAGGAACCATTTGTATCCAGACTGGTCCTGGATGATCCAGTAAAGTTGGGAGTGTGTCAGAATCACGTCCGAGCAATTTATTCGTTCAGACAGAAGAAAATCATAAAAAGAGAGAGAGGAAATTTATAAGCCTCATCCAAGATGAATCAACACGTTTCTCCAGCCAAAATCCTTTTCTACTACGCTCCAGTCATTTTTTTTATCAATAAACTATTGAGTCATCATCCCTCTTTTCGGAGAACAGACTCCATATCATGTCCAGACATCTTCGGATTAACCTCGAAATTTGGGTCACTTCGCATTAAACCCGTCCCTCTCTCTCGTTCAAATTAACCCACAATTTCGGTGCAATTTCGGACTGAGTCATGTAAAAACATACGAAGGCACAAACACACACATTGTGTGTGTCCAGACTTTGTTGAGGGAAAACAATTAAAGGAAAAAGCAGATGAGTCGTCATGTTTATTACTGTCAGAGCCATTTTGACAATATTTAAACTAGGAATGAGTGTCAAAAACACAACAGATATGATTCACGAACGTCATTCTCCTCCCCCTCCTTCAGCTACATGTGTTACAATATTTATTGTTGTTTGTCCCAAGTGGAGTCAATTTTCCCTTCTTCTCGTTTTTTGTCAATCAATCAATGATTTTCCGCTCTGACGCCGTGTCCACCGTGACGACGACGACGAAATGACGACAATGATGACAGGGGAAAAGTTAAGGGCTAACAAAAGAAGGGAAGGAACGTTTCGCTTTAAAAGGGAAAAATTATTCTCAATAACAAAAAGTGAAGTGGCCATGATGAATCATTCTCTCTCTCCTTTTTTTGAGACTCGTATTTTTTGCCCTCCTCTCTTGACTCATTCATAAAGAAAATTTGTGGTTGTAAAATACAAGGAGATAAAGAGAGATAAAAAAGGGTTTGTATTCCCTTTTCTTTTTTTATTAGTAGACTCTGCGAGGGGAAAAAAGAGGGGAATCAAATTTAAATTGAGATTTTTTATGTGTGTCTTTGATTTTGTGAGCTGTGTGTGAAAAAAATGGACTGGCCATTATTCATAGGAAGATTCCAAGAAAAATTTGTTGTGGGTTTTTCTATACTTCTTGGAGGCCCCAAGCAATGTAAAGGAGCTGAAAAGAGGAGCAAAAAAAAAGGATGACTCACCAAAGCACTCAATTTTGGACTGTGTATTGTGTGTGTGCGTGTGTTTGTGTAGAAAGAGAGAGAGAATGATCTTAACATATAATCTGTATGTCGAATGACGTCAGAGAGGGCTGAAACAGGCTTCACTTCCCACATTAAACATTTTAACTCTCATTACACTTTCAAATACAAAATGTCTCCTTGCCCCCCAGTTCTCCTCATTCTCTGGTACAGTGTAACTACATTTATTGACAAAGAGGATTAAAGAGAGAGAGAGAGAGAGAGAGGATGGATCAAAAAAATAAAATTCCATAATTGGGCTTCTTCTGCTTCTTCTACTTGATAACCAAGGATCGTAGTCTTGTTAGAATGTCGAATATAAGTTGGTTAGTCATAAACTGGCTTCAGCTAGAAGATTCTCCTTTATTATCTGTCCTCCTCCAGTCCCACTCCCCTCTCATACAGAGTTACACAGAGACAAAGAGTGAAGGAACAACCATTGAACCGATGTGAAATAAACAAATAACAAAAAATGATAATGAGTACAAAAATTATTCATTTATTATTGTACTGTGTGGAACTAATCGAGTATGTAGAGTTATGCTTTGTACAACTAAAAATTATTTTGTGCGAGGTACATTACATCTTTTGGAGACTATTATGTCACATCTTCTGGATACTTGTTAATTTATAATTTTTGTCTGGGAGGAAAATACACTGACAAGGGAAAATTGAAGAGTTTAAAAATAATCAAGTAGTCAACGAACATTTAAACGTACTAATTCAAAATATGTAGATTGTTTGTTCCTTCCCTTCTCCCAGGATTTGAGCATTTAATTGTCTCGTGGGACAGGAGAGTTTTAAAAAAAAGTGGGTGGTTGTGTGTGGGGTAGGTTGATGTGATCATGTGTACGAGGTGTGTGTTGTGTGTGAGCCGGCTGAGTAGATTCTTAAATGAGGAATACGGAAAAGGTCAAAGTAAAAGTCAAATTTAATAGTGGTCGTGCCACTCGTCTCTCTCTCTTCTTCTTGGGTGCACGTGCACATTTTCAATTTCCTAATTACCTAGCAACAACAATGTAACTAAAAGTACATTGTTGTGGACTGTAAGGGAGTCTCAATAGGGAAAGGACACACACACACATGCACACACAATTCAAAGTGGATTGACTTTGCAAAATTTGATGAATCATTCTTCATCTCTATTCCATTACAAAGAGAAGAGAGAGAGAGAGAGATAGGGGGATAGTGTTTGTGTGTGTGTGACAGTACAAGGCAATCAAAAAGCAAAATCAGAATACAAAACACAAATACGACGTCACACTTCCAAGACACACACACACACACACACACACACATATGTTATTGACTCGCCAGCAAGTCTGGCGAAAACAGATTGGAAAGCATTATAACAACAATGAATAATTAGATGGTGCACACTCTTTGGCTTTTAATTGTACACCTCTTTTTTCCCCTATCCATTTTATTATAAAAGTTTTATACTCACAAGTCCGTCTCAGTTTTGTAAGGTGAAAAATAAAAACAAGAAGGAAAAAATTGGGCTTGGTCTGGGTCCCCTCCTCCTTGTTTGTACAGCTGACTGGGGTTGCATCTGCTCAACAATGAAAATGACATCATCCTTTTTATGCAGGTGGACCATTTAAATGGTGATTAAATGGTGATTATACACACAACTTTTGCATGCTAAAGTCAGTTGTGTAAAATCATTCCAACAATTCATGATCCACTGTGTGTTTTTGTGTTTCGAGTTTGATGTGAGGAATGTAATAGCGACTATTTTTACAAAATTTGAGAGGTAATAATTAATCATTGACAGTTCAAGCACAACTACACTCATTTTTCATGGGCTATGTAAAATAGGCAAAGAGCTACAATTTTAGTTTAGTTTTGTCAAAAAAAGTATTTGCTGTACACACAACATATTCACAATGATGACTTCACATTTGTCTTTATTATTAGCATTGTTTCACAATTCATCATCTTCAGAGTATGCAAAACAATCGAGAGAAAGAGACAGGGAGAAGATGCAAGTGTTATCTGTTCCACTTTACGTAAGAATAATAACAAATCGTAATTCTGCTCCCTTTTCACATTCAACAATCTCATTAGTACATAGTACATAGTCATAGTACATACTCATTAATTTTTAACACTGCAAATAATCTTCTATTGTGAAGAGAATCTTATAATGCGTTTATCTTCTCTCTTTGTGTGTGTGTGTCTTGATTTTCCTTCTATTTTATTTTTCTTTAAAGATTTAAAAACACATTTTTGTGCAACTAAACTAATAGAAGAATAATTACAACAATTGAGTATCACTCCACACACACACACTCACAGGATAATAATAGTTAATGAGTTGAATACTTTACACAAATGTATTGTGTAAACATAAGAAAAATATTTTATTACGTCTCAAGACCACAGAGAGATAAAGAGAGAGAGAGAAGTTGAGAAGGGATCATGTAATTGATTCATGTGTCCTATCATGATAATGCGTGATTTGCGTGTGTTGCATCATGGGTGATGGAGAGGAAGTTGGTAAACAAAAACAAGATGATGATGAGATGATTTCGAAGAATAAGTAGGAGGATTTTTACTGACTGAACACATGCATATTATTATACATCTCTCTCAAAAGTGTCACGTGGACTCGGGATTTGCCAGGAAAAAAGATTAATTTGGCAGGGCGACAATAAATTGAATTAAAGGTACAGAGTAAAAAAGGGAAATCCCGACTAAAATCAGAAGAAGGCAGACACTGTGTCGTCGTCCCTTTAACGACACACACACACACACACTCTCTCTCTCTCTCTCTTTCCACTGCACTGGAAATGACATGGATTGAGAGATAAAAAAAGAAATCCGAGTTTATTTTAATGAACTGCCACATCATAAGTATGTTGTCTCATGGAACTGAAGAGAGGAGGGCTTGAGAGAGATGAACGGTTAACCCAGATAGATTAATCACATTCAACAAGTGAGGAGGAGCATTGAGCTCTGAGTGTGTGTGTCTGTGTGTTGACTACCTTAATACATCTCTTATACAATAGTAGCAAGTACTAAACCATCATCATGATAATAATATGACCATAACTTGAAACACAAGTCACTCATACCAAAAACTTATCTTCTACAATCTTCTTCTCTTTATTTATTCCTTCACTCTTTCAGCATGTTAAATACTACCAGTGTGTGTGTGTGTGACTGTGTTCGTTGAATGTGAGTGTACACTACTGAATGTGTGTCAGGATGATTTGTACTCGGCTAATAATACAATTGTCTTATGTATACATGACACTCCACTTTGGGAAGCCAGTAAGTACGTAGTAGGTGCAAGTTTCATAAATAATAATAAGAAGTAAATGTGTTTTTACAAGAGACAAGTGTACCAAACACACACAGGCACACACACACAGTAGTAAATACATAAACTGGAGTACCCTCACACACACACAGCTGTGAGTTCAAATGGGAAAAAATGTAATGCATCTTTTTAAAATTGGAGAATATTGAGCAAGTGGACTAAAAATTTAAAGATTATCTTTTACTCTCTCTGTCCTGAAGTAAGAGAGAATTTGAAAACTTTAATCTTGTTCCTGAGCTGGCCACCACCACTATCACTATCATTATCACTATTATTATTTGTTTACTATATTTAAGTCCACACGATGTATTCCCCCCAGCTCAACTACGGTACTTTTTTCTACCTTTGACTTTACACACCTCCTTCACTTCTGTGTTTGTGTATTCACAAGGAATTACAGTTTGGATTGTGTAAAAAGATTTTTTGAGGGAAATGACATGGGAGAAGATAATTGTTGGAAACACACACACACACACACATTGTATCGCATAACTATTGTCCATTTTGAAGAAATCATATTCTATTATTTAATAATTTTTCCGTCTACACTACACTCTGCCCTACAGTCATAAAGTCTGAGGGGATATTACGATAGGTACGTGTGTGTGTTAAATACACAGATTTACACTGTGTAGACACACACGCATTACACAGGCCTTGTAACGTGTGTGGCTGTCTGTTGAGAACCAGAAGGGAATAGTGAGAGAAGTACAGCAAAAGAGTCAGTATTCTCTTGTGCTTTGACTCGAGTGGTCGTGTTTTCTCAGTTCTCTCCAATCGTGCTATTTTCTGTTTTGGATTGTTACTCCTGTACAGTATATTTTCTGTACTCAGTTTGTGCATTACAAAGTGACTCTCAATTGACTTTGTCAATTTTTGAAAATTGTACATTAAAACAATATTTAAATAAAAAAAAGGTTTTTCAAAATGAGTTCTCCGTGTGTCGTCTCCGCACCAAGTGCGTACCACAATCAACACGTCTCAGGGTCCCTGGCTGAGAATGGACACAGTACAGTGAATGAGTTGAACACTCTCATTGGAAATTGTTGTGCGGATGGTCAAGCCTCTGCCCTGTCTGGTGGTGGGTACACGAGTGCAAATGAGATTATGCGAGGTCATGTCACCCTCCTCAGTTCTTCCAAGTAAGTAACTTACTTCTCTTTTTTTGTCACTTGTTTGACTAGGCTAAAATTATGTGTAATGCCGGATTTATACTCGTGAGCATCTGCTTTGCATTTTTGCCCTCAGTGTCAAAGCAGAAGAGAAAGAAAAGCAGATGCTCACGAGTATAAATCCGGCATTACACATAATTGCATATCACTGGTAAATTCACTGATTCAGTAACTTCAAATTTCCCATTGAAATTCGGCCTAGGCGCGAATTATTGCGGGATTTTTTTTCCGAAAATGTGAATTACATTTTCTTTCATCAATAATTGATGATCAATTAAGGAGTGACGTAAATTAGCTGACCTTTATTATGACTCATTACGTTAGTAAGATAGTATCTGTAGTGTGGAAAGAAGGGGTATTAGTAGAAGGAGTAGTCACAAAGGACGAGGAAAATAGCTTGACTCTCATAGATGGTGGTTACACAACAACAAAAATCTGGAGAAGAAGAATAAATATGATTCAATAATTAATGGATCATTACAACAGTGTGTTAAGAAAGGGACTATACTAATGACCCAAACTGACCCTTCATACATCTCCACACGTCTCTACAAATTGTCCGATGAGGAACTATCAAAATTCACCTCTCAGTCCATCCTCCGTCGTGCTAAAAAAAAGAATAATTTATCCGTAAGTAAATAATTATATTTGTTAGATATGTAATATGTATCATACAGCAATTATTGTTTCAACTTGAGTGTGCTATGAAAAATTTAGTGTACTCGTGTCTATACTTTATGTGTGGCAGGCGGAGACCAAATCTAAATTAATTATTCAGAGAGATAAAGTTGCAAAACTCATGAGAGACTTTGAGAAGGTACCAAATTCTGGATTATTTTATTTGATTCGAAATTGACAAATAATCACACATAATATTATCATTGTATGATGAGTAATATGAGTTTTTGTATAGAAAATGACTCCTGTGAATGAGGATAAAATCGATTTCGCTACATTAATCTCTGGGAAAGTGTTTTTTCAAGATCAACAGACTAAATTGTACGACATCAGGGATTCAACAGTGACGGACGTTCGTAGAGCTGCATTGAAAGAGCATAAGCAGTTGAAGGATTTACCACTATAAACGTAGGTCATAATTCACAAAATTTTTCTTGTTATGTTCAATTTAATACTAATAATACAATTACTACAAAATTCATTTTCATAATTTTTAAAACCCGAATTTGCAGCATTATACTGTTTGTATGGGGCTCCTTACCAACTCGACTCGGATACTACATCATTTGTTCGGAATAATAACGTTAAGTGGCAACTTGGATTTACATCTTTTATGTCGGTGTACCACAGAATATATCGTATGTACAATGACAGTATTAGAAAAGTAGGATGTTCATCGGCTAACGAGATGTTTTCCAAGGTACATGAATAAGTTGACTAATTTTTTTTTTTTACTTTTCCAATGTTATATATATAACCCAAATGCATACCCTCTATCCGATGACTCTTTTTTTGTGTAATAGGATGAGTTTTTTCGTTTGGATCAATTATTGGAATTATTCTGGTGCGAAAATCTTGACCTGGCGAAGGCTGTCAAGTTTTTCATTCGAAACCATGTCTTAAATGCAAATTGCAACATTCTAATGAAGAAATATCTTGACAGATTCTCACAAGAAGCTCAAATTTTCATGTTTGACACTCTCCTGTCGTACAAGATGATGCTCAACCCAAATGGCCAAGTTTTGTATGATAAATTGAAGGCTGCAAAATTTTGAAATTACATACACATTGTTTATTAATATTATAATACTTAATATCAAGGTTTCCAATTTCGGTCTTTCTTCTTTCTAGTCTCAGATTTGAATCACGACTGAAGTGCTAACAAGACTGAAAGTGTTCAGATTTCCTTTTTGAATTTATGAATTTTTTATAGCAATTTAATTTGTAATTTTCCACAAGTTCCTGTTTTATACTGAGTCAATGATATAACTGTAATATGATATTACAGTTATCATATGAGCTAAAAATAAAAACAAAAAACAAAAAGGCTGTCACTTGACTTCCTTTAAGTTAACTTAAAGAATATTCTTTCCCACAAGCAATCTGTTTCTTGCCATATTTTTATTTAAGATATTGAATATCTTAAATACAGAGAATATTCTCTGTTGACAGTGGACCTCAAAGGGTCATCCTCTCTGTTTTCCGTACCTCTGTCGATCATTTTGCTCTCGTCTACCCGGACAATCGGTGAGTTTTACAATTATTCTCTTCCACAAAAAGAGAAATTACAATGAAGTTAATATTTCGATGCGGAAGTTTGAATTTTTTTTAAAAAAAATTTCTTCTTAAAAGATGACTAATTTTTTCTTGGAACAGGCGAAAGAGTATGTGTCTGAAACCCGCAGGCTGTCTTAACATTAGAGGAGTCAGCTGTGAGGAGACCACTTTGGGAACTGGAATTAAAGGATTTACTCTCAGACCAAAGGTAAATGAAAAATTTCTTCCCTAATTTAATTTTAGTGTTACAGGACAGGGCACCCGGCTTACGGAAAATGTCTCCCTGTCGGAATGCAAATTTCTCAACGGGGTTTTGTTTATGGGTCCATTCTGCACACTTTTCTTCATGGCACCGAAAAATTTCAACCACTGGGTCACCCGCTAGAGGTCAAAATGTGACCCCTGTGTGGATATAGGGCTAAAATTTAGTTTTCAATAAAAAATTCTGAAACTTACCAGAAAGTTTCCTCTCGCCGTCCCCAACAACATTTGTATTGTGGTCATAGTGAAAAGTTTCTTACCCTGACCTCCAGAGGTCATTTTGGGGTCATTTTAAATCCGAGTCATGTTCGGACACTATTTGACATTTAAAAAATCTGAAAAAAATCACACCCATGTAAAATCATATTCCCTACAATCCTGCTTTTTTACATTTTCAAAATTTTGAACACCGTGACCTCTGCCCGGGGTCAAAGTTTTCAATGACCTCTGGAGGTCACCTGTCATTTAGCTATGATATGACACCAAAGGCAATGCTGTTTCAAATATTCTCATCTATCTCTCTGATTTTTTTCGGAATTTTTTACTGAAAGGGGTCACCGCCAGAGGTCACTTTGCAACGTGACCTCTCGAGGTCACCCCTGAGGTCAAATAATTATTCCCTTCTGTGAGGTGGTTTCAGGGGTCAGTATCAACTATTC
>WJFB01001677.1:0-27848 GCA_009870185.1 Pygmarrhopalites habei
ATGGGAAATAATGATGGTGAGTTTTGAAATATTTTTATATAAAAATTAATAATATCGTATCATCAATACGAGGTCACAGTTCATCGTGTGCCACAATATGAATTTATTCAAATGGATGTTGCATCATTATTTTCAGATTCTTCTAGTGATGATCTCTATCAGACTGCTAGTGAAGAGACATATTATGGAACGCCATTGACAAGCTTAGCCAGTGCTACCAAAAGATCCAAGTTGGCTGTCCAGAGTGTTACGGAAATGGGTATACGAACTTTGTGATTAACTTGAATTTGAACTTGAATATTATTATGAAAATATTCATTCATATTTTCTCTTATATTTTACAGTCAACTCCAAGGAGGCTAGTACAAGTGGAAGGAGAAAGACTATGTCTTCAAGAAAAGTTGGTGCATCATTGCCTGCTGCTAAAAAGAAAGTTGGTAAGATTCGGAGATGAATTTTAATTATATAACGTTATGTAAACTTTTAACTCGTCATTTTATTCATGACTATGTGTTGTCTAATAATTTTTAAAATAACTCATTTAGTATTTGCCGATCCTGAAGTCCAAATAAGTCATCCTCCTCCCAAAACTCCAGTCAAGACTCCAAGGAAGGCTAAGGCCAGAACTCCACTTCGGAGCGTCGAAGGACTTCGAAGGTCAGATCGTATCAAAGACTAGAAAAAAGATCTCAGCGAGAATTAATTCTATTAATATTAATATAATTATTAATTTTACATAAAATCTATTATTATTTAACATTATATTCTGTATAATGTTTGCTGTCTTGTGCAACTTTTTGTATATTATGATTTTTGTTGAATTGTTCTGATACGGGATGATATAGCTAACATGGCTCATATTATATGATGACATTTTGTTTTTTAGAGTTTGCTTACCAATTTATATATAACATTTGATTTTCTTAAACTTTTTTCTGTTTTTGCGAATAATTTCATTGCTGTCTTGTTTCACTGATTATTTCCGCACTGTTATTATCACAGACACAAGTCAAATTGGTTTAAATTGTCCTGATACTGACCTCCACAAGTATACTAGTCGTAAGTATAGAAAGGGAATATTCCCAACTTGACCCAAGTCGCATGTAATTTATAGGTATGATATAAAATTATCTTTCAATAATGTTTAACTGTTAACTAAGTGAATGACAGCGTCTTGAGTGAATATGGCAAGGATTGGACAGAAAATGAACAGTATAAATTGTAAACGTTTATTATACAAACTAATAAAGTAAGTAAGTACATGCGAATTGTAGAGCGATTTGTATTTGTGACGCAGTTCTTAAAAAATTAAAATAACAAAGTCTTTATTACAAAGACTAGTCTTTTGACTTTGGAAGCTTACTTGGTTTAAGGGTTCTTCACCTAACCACAATTAAAATTAACGAGGAAGAACAATGAAACAAATTTAGGATTGGAGAGACTGGATTTCTTGAATTTTCTGTAACAAGTCCATCTGATACTTTTCCCTTAGTTTGTCTGCTTCTTCCACCACTTTGAAATACAGATTCTGGAATAAAACAAAATAGTATATAAAAATTTAACAATACACCACAAAAACAATTTTAGTACAATTTTCTTGTTCAAAAATATGGGACACACACCTCAGCCCCTTGTCGATCCAGAATTGAAATGACAGAAACTGCAGTCTTGCAAAATATAGGTTTTCCCAAAACAAATCGATTTCCAGAGTAAATAACAGGAACATTCTTTTCCTTTGCAATCCCTTTTATTTCTTCAATCTTGTCATCCAGACCACCTTCAATACATTTTTAAAAAATGAATCAATTACCTTGTCTTTTCATTTCAACTTAAAGATTGTATGATTTTTTTTGTGTACCTTCAGCATTACTAGACTCAATATCTGGAGCAAAGATGACGAGGACGACTTTGTTAATTTTTAAGTTGTTGACTGTATCTTTGATACCATGGATAAATCTTCTCTTGGTTTTGTACTTGATTGGGTCGGAATGATACAGACGATCCTGAAATCGATGGAGTTCTTTCAATAGAGCAATTACATGACCATGTAATTCTTTCGACGAATACATGTCACAATATGGTCTGAATTTCCTTGTATGTAATGATTCTTTTGCTTTGGCCATTACTTCAGAACTGACGTCCAATGAGAAAGATGAACGACGGTCCTCCACAATTTCTTCATTTCCTTTGATGGCAGAATTGAGTAGAGTTGCAAAGATATTGTCATTTTCCTTGATATCCTCTATTAAACTCTCCGATTCTGATTTGGCAACTGGATTTTCCTCGTTAATGACTTGCAACTGGCTGTCTCCTTCTCTTGTTTCACATTCTTTATTATTATTTGTAGTTGACTCAGGATTAGAATTTTCAGTAGAGAGAATTGTAGTCTGGTCATCGGATAATCTCTCGTTAGAAATGACAGGGACATTCTCTTCTTCTTCTGGAGAAGGTTGTGTAGATGATTTTTCCTCTAACCTAATTGACCGACTTTTCAAAATGGCCATTTTCAATTTGGTTGGCTTTTTCTTTTTTGGTTTTTCTCTCATCTTTCCACGATGAATAAACATTGGTCCAGAAGAGTCCAGAGTATTACCAATAGTTAGATTACTAGAATATCGTTTTGTCATGTCATCAGTTCGTTTCTTAACTTTGGTCTTGGTCATCTCCTTCCCCGTTGTTTTCTTCACGATTAAATCGTCTAAACTAATAATGATTGGCTTTTTGAATTTCTTTTTACTTGAACCACTACCAGAAGTGATTGAATCTGAGATTTTCTTTGATGGACTAAATGTTGGACCTTCCAAAGATGAATGTTGTTGAACCTCCTTGTTACTGCTAATCCTTTGAGGGATTTGACTTGTCTTGATTGTTGGGCAGACTACTTTTATTTTCAACATCTGTCTCTTGGTTCACAGATTCAACTTGATTTTTTTCGACGACTGTTTTTTTATCATTATTGGTGACTGGATCGGAGGATGTGAGAGCAGGGAAATGATCATTCAAGGTTGACGGCTTCGTAGTACGAGAGGAAGGAGAAGAGGAATTGACAGTTTGAGAGGTAAATGATGGAAAATCCTCAGGAATGAAAAAGATATTTGAAGATTTTTGATTATTATTGATGGTTGATTTGTTCCCTTGTTGAAGTTTTTGCAAGACGGATGCACTAATGAGCTTGACATGAGAATCTTTCGGTCCATACAAAGCTCTCAATTTTTCTTCTTCTCTCTTCAATTGTCTTTCTGTTTTGGAACCCGTCTTCTTTTTCTTTTTCTTTCTCGTGGTCGTTGTTCCATCTCCATTATTATTAGCAGGGGATTCAATTTGATTCGGTGATGAATTCGATGGTCCACTTGATTTTGTGAGGATCGTCGTTTGAGCTGGTGTAGTGGCCATTTTAATAGCCTCGAAAATCCTGATTCTAACATTTACAATACAATGAAATATTATTTTGTGAAATAATATTGAGTACTTATGAAAAATTATTTTGCAGTAAAATGTACACTGTAAAATGAAAAACGACCAACTTACCTTGGATTTAGTGTCAACTTTTATTCATCTTGACTATGAACTTTTTGCAGCAGGTTTCCCAACAATTTTCTTGATTAATTTTCAGAGAAAAACTCAAAAACTAAACTTTTGGTCAAAATTTTGCGGAGCAAATAAATGGAATTCAAATGCAAGAAGTATCCCACTAAAACAAGTTTCTCCACATTCGTTTCTATATTATTATCCTTCACTTTATATTCCGAATTTGACGAGCTTATTTGACTTTGTTAAACCTTTCATTTAATAAGCTGAATTCCATTAATAATAATCTCCTCATTTTGTAGTCGATCAGATTTAAAAACGATGCACATTTCAATTTTTCTTCCAAAAATGTTCGAAGGAATATGTGGAAATGTTTCTGGGAATGCTCCCAAATTGGGAGTCCCAATCTTTCCTCCAACATTTCTCAAAAAATCTCTCTGCAGCAGCAATGCAATTTATTTACTCATTGTAACTTGTCTTTCCGAAATGTGTGAATACTGAAAAACAACTGATGAAAAAATATCATTTAACATTATTTTTTTGCTACAAGGAAACAATTCAATTTCAGCCAAAAACGTTTGTGGCAACAGTAAAATGAAAAAGTAGTCATAACTTGACTTAAATATATAGGAAAGTGGGCCTTCAAAATTGGTAAAACACAGTTTTCGTACATCATCATAGGATATTTGACGAAACAAATAGATTTACTAGTGTAAGTAAGCGTTTTTATTTTACATGTTTAAAATTTACACACAATTTTTTGACATAGCCACAGCATTTGTCAGTTCTTTTGTATTTTCTACAGATTTTCACAATTAATGTATGTGTGGTATCTTATTTTTCGTAAAAAAGAAAGCACGCTGCAAAAATATTCATCGAATGAGATTCAAAATTGTACATTTTCTCATTTTGCTTTAATTGTCAAATATCTTTGTCCTCAGAATATGAGTTGAGAATATGGTGGCAGTACTATGTAGTGAAACTTTAAAATTCTATAACATTGTTGAAAGAATTTTTAAGGTGAGAGTGGTCGGTGAACCCAAACTGCGTTGAGAGGGTTAGTTAGTTAAAGGCATTTAACTAACTGTCCAGTGGTACTGGTTGTTGTGTGTGTGTAAAATTCATTGAGGAGAGCTCTATGCATTCGGCGGTATTCCAGTTTATTTGAACACACGCTGAAATTTTTTTTCTTCGGTTCGGAATTTACTTTGTAGATTATTGACAAAAGGACTCTTCACTAATACTCGTGCGTGAATTTCTGTGAAGACTTCTCTGTGAATTGTGTTTCAGGTCAAAAAACGACCCAAAAGACATATTTTCCCCCATTTTACCAAAATAATTTAAATGTATTCTTAGAAGTATTTGAGAGTAAATTGTTGTTCAAAAAATTATCTCCTCTATAAAAATGTCATCGTCTGAAGAAGATTCGTACGGGCCAGCATTACCACCTCACATGTTGCTTGCAAAGAAAAAGGACAAAGAAAAGGGAACGTAAGTTATAATATCCTTGAGTACATGTTGAAGATAGTCTTATAGTGGTGTATTGTAATGTTAAAAGAGAATTAATGTTTGGTTGTGAGTAAAAGCGACAAACAAACGACTATTTTGTAAATAATATGAATATGGATTTACACATGTGAGAGTGAGTGTGTGTGTGTGATACAAAGAAGATTTTTGTCTGTCTGTACTTACTTGCAATTGCAATCATGTATGGGGGGATGCATGTAAGTATAGTCAAAAACCGGTTTTCTGCTTAGGTACAACTTTGCGAGTCTTACGACCTACGATCTTCTAAAATTGATATATGTGAAAACATGTAGAATGAAGAGTTGTGAGTGAATTTTTTCCCTTTTCTTTTCGTTCTTTGGGTTGGGGGATACACACTCACTCACTCACTCACACTCTAAGTAATATAAAATAATGTATGCATGATAGAATAATGCTCACATGTTGAGATTGGGATTCGAGACTTGTAGTCGTGAAAAAGAAATCAAAAGTAAAATTTGTATTTGTAGGTCAGCAAGAGTAGGAGCTTTTATTGGTCCTGGGTTGCCACCAGGCCTGGGTTTCAACTCTACGAGTATTATGACTCAACAAGAAGAACTTGATGAACAAGTTGACCCGATGCCAAGAAGAACAGTGACCGCTACATCGTCGGCTACAGCCATTGGCGTCACAACAGACGAAGACGACCACTATGGAAAGGATAATAATGATGATCAACCTGTTGTTGGTTGTAGTGGTGGTGGTGGTAGTAGTAGTAGAAAAGTGAACGTTGTTGTTGTTGATGACGAAGTTGTTGGTGCAGCTGCAAATGAAAGAGAAGATGAGGAGGAGAGTGAGTCTGAGGAAGACATATGTGGACCTTATCCACCTGATCACCCAAAAGCTAACAGAGCTTATGGTGTGGACGTCGTGAGGAAAGGACCCAAACCAAAACCAAAGCGTGAGGAGTGGATGTTAATCCCTCCCAAGAACAAGCCCATGTCAAATTTAACTTCTCGAAAGTTTTTACCACGTTCCCTTGAAACAAGAAATGATGAGGATGATGATGAAATGAATGAAGAACAAGATTTGAAGGAAGAGTTTGAAGCCAAACTCACTGCTCAGAGAGATGAACTCATGTCTAATTTACAGAGTGAGAGTAGTAGTAAAAGGACATCAGAAAGTTTACTCGAGTCTCATAGGAAAAACTTGAAAAAGCGGAAGCTTGAGTCGAGTAAAGAAGGAGGAGACGAAAAGAAAACGGAACGACGGCCTTTTGATCGAGACAATGATTTAAAAGTTTTTGGTTTGAATGCCGATGACAAAAAACGATTCATGGATCGGACTAGTTCCGAATTGAAAGGGAGATTTTCGCATGGTAAAAAATCGGGGAAATTTCTTTAAGAACTCTTCTTCCTTTACTGCAAAAGATAAGATTAAAAATCAATTTTGTACATTGAATAAAAGTGACCATTACTACAACAATTTACTACTTTTAGTACGTAAATTGAAGTACATTGACATTTTTACAGAATCATTTGTATTGTGGAGTTTACGTCTTTTAAAATTAATTCTTCTTCTTTTTTTACACCCCATGTTGTAGCTTAGTTATACTGTGAATAGGAGTACAAAATATTTAATAGTAGTAACAATTAACTGCAAATAAACTTTTGGTGAATATTAATAAATGAAGAGCGCCAGAATGTTGACAGAAGAGCATGGTGGAGTGTAAACCTGCCCTAAACAAGTAAAACAAGTCATGTATTAAAAATGGATGGATAAAGTAAAAGTCATCTTACAAGTTTACAAACTGGTATTTTCTTCAAAGAAGTTATTCTGTCAAATACTACTGACCTACTTATATATAATCTCACTCTTGTGGTGCTCCTGCTGCATCCACAAAACATAATCAGCCAAATATGTGGATGTTTGATGGTATGTGTGAGTGTGTGTGTGTGGATATGTGCACTTTGTATATATTTTTTAAAAGAAAATTATTATGTACACACTGTGTGTAGGGGCATCACATATAATAATATAGTTGACTTGTATATTGTAACAACATGGAAAATTGTGTGTGTGATGGGGAGAGAGGAGATGAGAGAGAAGAGACTAGGTGAGCGTCTCAAGTCTAATCGTCGATAAAATGCAGATAGGAGATATATTATTATGCATAAAAATACAGGTAAAGACTTGGTCCACACACAACAACAACAAAATGAAAATGAACAAGAACAACAGAGAGGAGAGGAGAAGAGAGAATGAAATGATATGTGTCCGTATATGAGTACGTTTTAAGAGGGAGAGGGAGAGAGAATGAAATGGACGAGGACGACTATGACTTGTACGATGCAATTGTTACCAAAAACTAGTTTGACCAAACACTCCCGAACAGAAGAGAAAGTCTTTGAAATTTGCAATTTTTTCTCAAGTAACTCACAGGTCTAACCATCAATTGGAGTTTAACTAGCAGTACGATAACATGGATTTGCTATTAAATCGTTTTGTATCCAACAATGAGAAAATCAATAATAAAAAAATTGAGAGGCGAAAACCCAACTGGACAGAGTGCGAAAATGTTTTTCTACTGGATCAGGTGAGTGCAAAATCCGTTTATTTTCACTTTGACTCTCCCCAATTACAATTGTACGATAGGCATTAACTACACTTGTAAAATCATCCCCCCTAAAAGAGAGAATCTCAAAAATTATCCTCAAGATTATCACTTTTTTCAACGTATTTTGATCATTTACTCTGAAGGTAGGACTTAAGTCCCTCTCAGAATACCGGGCAATTTGAAGCCCGGGTCAAAATTAGACCCAATTTCCCTTTCCTGATTTTTTTACATCTATAGACAATTTCTATTAATTTGTACTCTCATCACATTGTATATAATCATTCTCTGACTTTCCTCCCAATTTCTACATTAAATTTATTTAAATAAAGTACTGATGATAACTGATAAGTATTTTTTTTACAAAAAAAAATAATTTCAGTTTGCCATCCACCGTGACATTTTGACATGTAAAGCGACAGACGCCTCCACAAATTTAAAGAAACAAGAAATTTGGAGATTAATTTGTCAAAATTTGAATAAACATAATACCCTTGTGCGTCGAACCCCGGCGGAAGTCCGGAGAAAATGGAAAAATCTCGTCACTGCTGCAAAGGCATTTCTTATTTTTAAATTTTATTAATATTTTTTCTCTATAAGTGGTTATAGTAATACACAAGTTGTGGATTTATTAGAATATATAAATGAAAAGCTCTACTCTACTGAGTTATTTTGTAGTTGAGTGTAATTAAAATTTTCTCAACTTTTTTCATTGTTGTTGTTGTTTAGAAAGAAGTTTGGGAGATCCGACACCAAGTTCATGTGAATGGAGTGAACAAGAAAATTTCCGAGTTGAGTCAACGAGTACTCCAACTACACTCAAATATTGACTGGAAAATGAATGGTTCAGTCCCACCACCCCTCTCTTCTGGAGGTGGAGGAGGGAAAGTGGACTCAGTGTTTGGAGGGCAGGGTCAAGTGGGAAGTCAACAACAATTACAATTGGGAGCCCTGAGTAATGACTCTTACGAACAGTCTCACTTTACTCCGATCATTACCCTGAGTGAGAGTCCTCCAAGTCCCTCTTCCACATCCGACGACTGTTACTCCAACAATAATTACTACTATGAAGGGATTGACCTGAGAGTGAACCGTGCGAATACGGAAGAACGAATGAATACCTCCGAGTCGACGGAAGTGATTGACAATCTGAGGAAACCCCCATCGGATGCTGAGCTTATTCGTACAAAATTAGAATTGCAGATTGATGTGTTGAGACTAAGGAAAAGGAAACTTGTCAACGAGTTGAGGAGTAAAAGTCGGTTCCAGTCCTACATCCGTCGATTTAGGAGATCCTTGTAAAAGGATCCCCGGGTGGTCGTGGACAAAAGTGTAACAACCTCTCATCCCCGGATTTTGTGATCCCACAGTGTCCATGGTGGTGAACCAGGGAAGTGACTGAGTTGAATGTTTGACAAGAACCAAGGAGCTTGTAATCATTAAACTGAGGATCAGAGATTATTAAAAAATGACGACAGTCCCCAGCTCCAGTCTGGACTGACAAAGTGTAACTGGCCGTCTTCTCTGACAGCCTCACCAAAAATGTCCCTTCATCCTTGTCCTTCAACAGTGTCTCCGAGTCCCGACGAGTCATCTTACCTGTGACAAAAATTTCAACAAATTTATTTAAATCACTACCACTCCTCCTCCTTTTTTGATACACCTAACATTATTACATACTTAGTAATATATACGAACAGAGCAACAAAGACAAAATATTATAATGCAACAATATAATATTGTATGTGCATTATATAGTGTTAGAGAAAGAGTAATTATTATTATTTTTTGTAAATTATTTTGTTACAACATTAATACTTAGTTCAAAAGCTCTTTTTACATTCTTTTTATAATTGTGCGAAATTTTTTCGGATAATAATGTGACCACCCATGAAATTCTTTTTATATATTTTTTTTTAAAAAAAGGGAAATTTTCACTTTGGGATGATGTATTGCGTGTGTGCGTGAAAGTGTTAGAATAGACAGAGGTTAGTTACCAAAGAACCAAGGCTGAACATTGCCATCATGCAGAATAAGTCCAGCCCGTTGGATTTCTTGTTTATTCAGCGGTGATAGCCATTCTTTGATCTCTTCCTTGGTCTTGGTCAAGTTGACAAACTGCTCCCTAATTTCTTCCAGCCTCGCTCCATTATACTGACCATGATTGTAAGCCAACTTCATCTTGTTGTGTCCTATGAAATGATCATCCTCCCTTTTAAAAGTCGAATATTTAAAAAAAGAAAGAAAGTGAATTCATTTTAGCCAATTTTTTAGAAGAAACTTTTTACTGCCCGACACTCACATACACAGATCAAAAAATCTTTTGTGTGTGTGTGTGTGTGTGGGATATTTATGATATAGCTTTCATCTGTCTCTCTATCTTCCCCCTTCTCTCTCCCTGTTCAATAAGTTAACTAATAATAATAATGGCCATATTATTAAATGTATTGTATTATATTATATTTTTTGATATTATTTTTGATAGTGATGAATTTTTTTAGCTTACTATTAATATCATAGAGAGTTTTTAAGGAATATTTTTTTTACATAAACGTACAAATTATTAAATACTATATAGTACTGTATGAATAATATTAATAATAAATGGAACAGAGATGAGATTACCTGTCATATTTGTCTCCGAAAACTTTTTGGATAATATTTCCCTCTTCGTCCATCAAAAAAGACACTTTTCGAGGGAAAACGGAACATTGGATGATCTCTTCTTCACCCTTACAGTCCATTTTGACTACTGACTCAGGTTTACATTACATTAAAGCGCTCTCATAATTTTCATATCATCCTTCATAATCATGTAGATTCACAATTCACACACAGACACACACGTAGTATAAAGGAAAAATGTCCAATTAACCAAGTTTTCAGACCGGAGAGAGAAGAACAGTGAGAGTTGAGTGAGCTTTCACCCAGGATGAAATAACTCATCCACGGCTCTCACTCCACCCCAATCTCATCTCCAAAGCAGAATGACCTTTACTCTATTTTCATCCTCAACTGTGGACATCAGCATTATCTTGAATAACCTAGACAAGACCCCTTGTTCAAAAAATATTTCGACGAGTCCCATTCTATGACCTTTGCAAGGTAATTTTCAAAAACGATTCTTCATAATACCCCTTCTTGTCCTACAATTATGAAATTTGTATACAAAAATTGATGGATTGATAATTGTCCATTGGTCTACAGCATTATTTTGGTTGAGGTCAATGAGGTCCACACAGGTCACAGTGTGACTCACTCACACTGTTTACAAAAGGAATGGAATGAACTTATGAAGAACCTAAAAGACGCTCTGGGAATTCTATGCCGACGTGGTTCATAGGAATAATGCTAAATTGTCAAATACGGTTCGAGTTTGACAGCAACCCTCTCTCTCTACACAGAAGCCAATACCCCTGAAAAATTGCATGATGTGTAAAGCTGACGTGTGTAAGTTAGAGGATAGACTCACTAAGCTCGTTTTTGGTTTTTTGCTCAAAGAAAGCAGAATTAAGATATTAAACATAAATGTTCAACTAAATATGCAGTATTTATTAAAAATTGCTTTCATCCTTAAATTGCAACTCATAATTTTATTTAATTAAAAAACAATGCAATCTTTGTATTTCGTAGTGTCTAAGGTGGGTGGAAGTGGGAGAACAAGGATAAGGCCGTAGACATCATTGTATTTAACGATAAACTTGACTGAGTAACTGAAGAATGAAATTTCGGATAGTGCTCAAAATTTACATGATAATTTTGACGATCTTAATGGATTGCACACAAAAAATTATGTGTGAATTGTCATTCAAGGCGTCCCTTAAAGTCCCAAAGGTGATATGTGCATGACGTGTACTTAGCATTTATAGACAATGTTGCAGCATAGACTCCCCCCCTTAGAATTAGGCCGACCCCTTAGCTTGAGCTGCAGTTTGAATTAGTTTCCTTTTTGTCGGAATCGGTCTCGTCAAGGGTATTCGACAGTTGTCGTATTTATCTGCCTGTGTGGAAAATCCAGAGTTTTAAAGTTTTAGTCTAGTGTTTGATAAATATTAGTCAAGATGGATTCATTATTTGACGATTTGAAAAGAATGAATAAAAGGCAGTTCCTGTACCAAGTATTGTCCTTTGGTATGATAGTAAGTTCAGCACTTATGATATGGAAAGGTCTCATGGTCGTTACCGGTTCAGAGTCTCCAATTGTAGTTGTTCTCAGGTAAATCAACTTTCCCATCTTGTTATCTTTTTGACTGTCAAAAAGATCCACGAGTTGTCAATCTTTTTTCTATAAATTTTTATCATTTCAGATTGTGTGTGAGCTTTCCACAAAATTCAATGTTTTGTTTGAGTCATTTACGAAAAATTGTAATATTGTTTTTTTTTGAAAAAATATTTTTAGTGGGAGTATGGAACCAGCCTTCCATCGTGGTGACCTTTTATTTCTTACAAATTATGATCAAGATCCTATCCGAGTAGGAGAAATTGTAGTCTTCAAAGTTGAAGGAAGAGACATTCCAATTGTTCATCGTGTGCTTAAACTCCACGAAAGGTTTGCTTTGCATTTCATCAAAAATCCACGTGTATTAAAATATAATGTTTTTTAATTGGAGTTTATAGTCGGAATATGAGCTTTCGCTTTTTCTCGACTCGTAACTCATCTTTTCCTTTATTTCATTTTTCATTTCTTTGAGTGTATTAAAATATATTATGCTTATGTAAGTCATGAGTAAATTTTCTTTGTACTTTGTAGAGAAAATGGCACAGTCAAATTTCTAACCAAAGGTGACAACAACAGTGTGGATGATCGGGGACTTTATGCACCAGGACAACTTTGGCTCACCAAAAAAGATATTGTTGGAAGAGCTCGAGGGTTATTACCTTACGTCGGGATGGTCACTATATATATGAACGAATATCCTAAAGTCAAAGTAAGTCATCTTTGATGGACTATCAAGGTCTTTTCAACCTGACACAGAGACAATACATTTGTTCTTTTCCTTTCAATTTCATTGTTATTTATTTTATTTCTCCTCCCCCCTCCTTTTGTTTTATTGATTTATTTGGGTTTGGGGTTGCTTTTATTTTTGAAAACAACATTGAATTTTTTTTTGCATCCACACAATTCTAATTTAGAATTTCTAAAGAACGAGACTCAGCACATTTTCCCTATTATTGTCAATTTCTTTGGATGATACTTTATTTTAGTCAATCAATCAAGTGTATTTCAAGTGTCTGGTGTGAACAGATATAGGCATGGGGTTTTAAAAAATATATCTAGATAAAGATTCAAATTTTAATATATGATTTTTGTCCTTTTTTTTCTAAAATTACAGTACATGCTTCTGGCTGGCCTGGCTGGTTACGTACTAATACACCGCGAGTGACATTTTGTGAATGTGTAAAAAAATCAACAAAATACCTAAAAAATTATATATATATTATACATAAAGGAAAACAATAATTTATTTGGTTATATATACGGTTACTCTTCTGTTTTGTTGTTTGGGTTGGGAAAAAAACAAATGATGAAATGAAAACTTTGTGCATGAATAAACGGATGTGAACTAATCTTTGTAGATCCGGTCTGAATTTCATGGGAGTTCGTACTGAGTACGAACCACACGAACTATTGATCCATTTGTTTGGTCCATATATGTACATCACTCTTCTCTCCGATACCGATTCACCTCGCATCGGCATCAATTATACATAACAGCACAGTATAATACAATGTGTACTACAACAACACAGGATATCGAGAATGTATGTAGACACACGGGGAACTCAAGAGACTATCATCATGCTCTCACCACCACCCCCTCCTCCTTGTTGTCCTCCTCCGTATATTATGAGTTCTTTCCAGTCCATGTCAATCTACGAAAGTCACCATACATGCCTTTATTCACCTCCTCCTCCTCCACTTTGTTCATTTGTCACTCTTTTAATTGGCAACCACCGTTCAACACAGTTGTAGTGCTCAATAAATAATCATCCCACCTCCGCATCACACACGCAGAATTTTCAGTTAGCCCAAAGTGAGATTTTATTACGTGATCATAATCGTCAACATGGGTGAAAAGAAACAACATTATGACGACGCTATGGTCATGTGGAAGTGTCGTCTGAACCCGGTTGGAAGTAGACAACGGCAATTACCAGTTCCTCCTCAACAGCAACAGTTTAGCCAGTCTACTAATGTTCGTTCCTTTTCTTCATCAGTTTACTTATAGGATTCTGCTCTTTCTCTCAATTTTTGTTTGTAATTTTTCTAAAATGAATAATTATATTGCATTGTTATTTTTCAGAATCTACCTGATCTTTACAGTAAGGAAACGACGCCGACAACGACGGACGGTGGTGGAGCCAAAAATCTAGGACAGTCTGTTAATTTAAGGTCACACAGTGATATTCGCTACCACCTGAATGTCTTTGAGTCCAGCTACTACCTGGACAAACAACGAACTGACGAATATAGAAAGGCATTAGATGAACAAATAAAGGAGAGAAATCGGAGAAAATTGGTAAGTTCAGTGTCCATCACCGTATATCCTTTTTCTAAAAATTACATTATCAGTCTGTAGAAACGTTCTGAATTTTAAGAAAAAGCAAAAGCATTTACATTTCTAACATTAGAAATGTACATTATAATGTACATTTCTAAAAGTTGTAAAAATCTCTGTAGAAAAATAGGAGTCTATGTGAGTCAGGACGATTGTTTGAAGAGTTTCAAAAGTTTTCAATATTCATAGGAAACACTAATGTTATTGTGGAGTACTTATGTAGAAGGATTATTTCAACTTGAAAGTGTTAACAAGGGAGAGTGATGTGTGCACAATGCAAGTGAGATAGTGTCAACACGAATGTCATCCATGCATTTTTTGTAGAAGCTATATGTTACATCTCATTATACTTACATGAAATAGAGGGTTCCAGGTCAGTTACATGTGTACTCATTTTCATGATTTATTGACAAGTTCTATTCTCTGCAACTGCTTTGTAAAGTCCCAAATTGACAGCCAAGCACGAGACAGAGAAACCCTGTGTCAGTGACTAGAGAAGGACAGCCTTGCACCATCATTGCAAATTGCAAATTCCCCCTCCATACTTTCACTTTCTCCTTTCACTCTCAGTGAGAGTGTCTCACCCCTTTCCTTAAGTGACCTGACGTGTCATTCTCAAAACACCTCCAGTAAGACGGAGGAGACTTTTCCACAAACGTTTCTAAAGTTTCTAAAATGCATGGAGAGAAAAAAAAGACTGGAAAGATTTCTTTGGTTATAGAAGAAATATCGTCAAACCTT
The DNA here is from genome assembly GCA_009870185.1 of Pygmarrhopalites habei. Classification (NCBI taxonomy): domain Eukaryota; kingdom Metazoa; phylum Arthropoda; class Collembola; order Symphypleona; family Arrhopalitidae; genus Pygmarrhopalites; species Pygmarrhopalites habei. Next base: position 14,929 of record WJFB01001677.1, read on the forward strand.
GTACATACTATTTATAAAGCAGTACTTACACGTGGAGCAGAGTTTTGTACGCATTTGACTAATAATCAGAGACTAGAAACAAGAAACTTATTTATTGAAGTTCCGCAATGTTTTTTTGATCTATTTAATATGGATTTTGGATGTTGTCATAATGTTATGGTGTAATTTTGAGCTTAAGTTGACGGGAGGAGGAGAAAGGGGTGCCCTATATTAATCCACCTTCCATCCAACACAGGTTGTAATAAATCATAAAAGTTTATGCAGAATTCCTTTTATATTTGAATATAGGTAGTGAAAGGCCTCCATTTACAAAAGGGAAAACGTAGTATGGCAGTGTCAGCACGTCAGTAGTGTCTTGTCCATGACTATAATTTTATATCAGATATCAAACGGTATGTGTAGAAAGTGAATAGGTATAAATTGTGTGGATAGCTTATTAGTTCTTCCATCCGAAGGCTTATTATAGGAGGAAATGCATGTGAAATGAACACCTGTGGTATGTATTACCGTGTATATTTCAGTACAGTCATTATGATACATGTCCTCCCGGGATCTACTCCTAACCCACACACACACTGACACACACACAATACAAAACTTGGCTTTTGTACGAAAGAATTTGGATAAGACGGGAATGTCACCAGTACTGCGGTCATTGCAAAAATTTTTATTGGGCCATCAAAGTATGTCAGACGACCACTATGTCGCCTAGTTATTGCCTGTTATTCCTTGTATCAGTCTTTACTAGGGTCCGGGATTTTTCCAAGACACTCTTTCTTTTACCCCCTCACTCCTCACCATGCCATGAAAAAGAAAAGATGATTCCGATAATGATGACAATGCTGTCCCTTTTTCTTCCTCTCACAGCTAGAAAAGCAGATGAGCAACGGAACGGAGCTAGCACCATTACTACTCACCCGAAAAAGCCCTAGTTTACCAAAATTGGTTAACTTAAACAGCACAGACGTCACGAAAAACCTCAATTTGTGAGTTATTACCAATTCCAATAAATCCTTTTTGAAATGAATTTAAAATTTTTCAATAATGTATTATTACTATGTGATTTCTTTTTTGAAATCCTCCTAGTTCACCCCGATTAGATGCTTCGACAGTTTTTTCACCGCAAAAATACCATAAAGAGCTTTCGTTTCAACACCAATTGAGATGTTCCAGTGAGGATGACCAACGGAAAAGAGACAAGGAGGAGACACAACAGCATTTTACAAACTGGTCTTCCTTTTGGGGACGAGCCCCTGCAAGGATATCAGGAAATTATAAAAAAGAAAATCTTTTTAAACTCCTCCACTACAATAATAACGTAAACAGGAAGTGAAACGCATGTTTTTTTTTTATTTGGAACAATGTGAAGTAAGGACAGAAGAAAAAAAAACTTTTTTGTGTGTATATATATGTATAATCGATTTTTTTGGTAATTTAAACGTTGCGAAATATCTATGAATTTTTATCGGATGACTGATGTTGTTGTTGTTGCTGCTGTTGTTGTTGGGTGGAGGACGAGAAATTACGAGTACGATGGCTACCCTGGTTCGACCCTCCTCCTCCTCCTCCGCCCCCTCCTCGTCTTGGCTTCACAAATGCACGGTAGTTACTATGTCCACCGGCGGTGCGGGGTATAAAAGGTGTTGGGTAAATTCCGGCCGGTGGATTTCCTGGAAATCTGTGTCCTCCACCAGGCTGTTGATCTGACAATTTTAATTAAAATTTCACTTTATTATTAATGACTACCAAACATAGTATCATATGTACCTAGTGTAAGAAGCAATAACAGAAAACACAAAGGTGGTGCTATCAATGAATATACTATTGGGTGCTAGGTATTACATTATACAATTCAATATGTAGTGTGATCATGCTAGTACGTACTTTGAAAGCTGTCCAGGTTCCGTACCTATGAGAATTAAAATTATGTTTTTACTAAAAGAAACTTTGTTTCATCATTCATATTTCATTCATAAAAATTGATTAACTAAGACCAAGGAAAGTAACCCACAAACGCAAACTATAATCTTGTCGACATTATTGTTGTATTTTTCATAGATTTTTTAAAAATCAGATTAATGACAATTCGTTTGATTTTAACGAGTTGGGAAATAGTTACAATTAATTTTCATAGCATAGGAGAAATCAAAATTTTGATACTCCATGAAAATTGGAAGAAGATCAAAGGGAATGAAAGAAAATGAATCGACTTATTTGGAAACTTGTTGGCTTATGTAGACGAGAGTAATAGTTACTTTAAGGAGTCTTACATAAAAGCCAGTTTGTTCATACACAACTCAAAATGGACCTTCCTTAAAGACTATGCATAGCATACCTAATCAATATTTTCCCTTATTATAGTTTGCAGTGTGCGTTCATTTAGGTTCATAGCAATCAATCAATATTTCATCAAGTTAATCAAAATTTTATCATTAATAATTCAAGTTTTCTATTTTTATTTCCTCACATGAGCAGCGGCGGCAGCTACAGCATTGCCATAAAACGGATTGTATTGTAAACACGTTGTATTACTCGTACCGGGAGTGGGAGTAGTAGACGTTGGAACGTAGCAGTAGTCCTTTTGCAATTTGACGGGGGGTTGCTACAGTGGAGAATGTCAACCAAATACATAATTGATAGGATATTTAACAATATAATTCTTAGGATGGTGCCACAATGTTTATAATTATTTAGTTAATCATGATGGTTCAACCATTTCCATACCTGAATTGTATTATGGTGGATTGGCCGTTGAGGTTGGGCTGTGTGGGCTGGCTGTTGCTGGCCATACTAATTAAAACAAAAATGTTAGTCATTAGCACTTTTATGAAATTGCCGTCGTTCTTTATCAAATTTCCAAACTTTTTGATACTTACAAAGTTATTATAATTTGCAGCGGCTGCAGCTACAATGGGACTGTAAGGTTGTAACATGTACGACATGTACGGTGCTCTACAATATTATGAAAGACAATCCATGATACATACACAAATTTAAAGACAAAACATTTTGGAATGTAATCTAATTGCGTTATAAAAAGAAGACAACAAATTAGTAGACTCACGCAGCAGAAGATGTGGGCACTGAGTATTGCATCATAACTGGATGTTGTTGTGGAGCAGTTGGTTGCGTAGCCATAAGAAAATGTTGCTGGTGGGAAGGATGTGGTGGAGGGGGTTGAGGATGTAGGTGAGCTGGGTTGTTAACGTAATACTGTTGATTCAAACCTACAAGTAATGGTATGATACAATATTATCATGTGGTATGACAAAATTTTTATTTTTTAAAAAAATGTATAATATTAGCTTGGAACAAACTTTTACCAATCGCCCCAGTGGCAATTTTGCTAGGATCCCATGCTAGAATCGGTGGCTGTTGTTGAGGCGGTGGTGCGACATAATATTCATCGCCCCATTGATGGCTTGCTAGATGAGTCTGCTGTGGTGGAGGTTGTTGAATGCTCATGTGACTTATCCACTGTGTCATGTGCTGCTCAACATCCCCTCCTGGAGTATTTACTAATTGTGGCTGTTGGATTGCTTGTTGGTGATGGTGAGGAGGTTGCCCATACATGACCAACTCCGAAGACTGTGGTTGAGATAGTACCTGAGTCAAAAAGGGTGAAATTATTCCATCAACATGTCATTCACTGGTATTTATGAGATAATTTCATCCAAACAAAAAATTTGAATTGTAAAGTTTGTACCGGTTTTGGTGGGTTCGATGGATCAAAATGGTACATTGTGCCATCAGAATTCTTCAGTGCCTGCCCAGACTATTTTATATAAACAATTTTTTTTTAAAAAAAAAGAAGATACATTGCAACACATGGTTAAAGAGAGGAGGACGGACACGCACACACATTTGCAATATAAAAATCTCACATTGGGATCAATTAGAACAGGAACTCCTGGAGGAACATGACTTCCCGTAACGGCCCAAAGAACAACTATAAAAAAAGATAACGGAGTTGTATTACATTCATAGTTATTTACAGTGTACATTTGTAGCAAAAAGGAGTATCGTGTGTGTTCTACCTTCTGCTTGACTAGGATTTTGCTGTTGTTGTTGTTGGGGTGGGGGTTGCATTTGAAGAGGGACTGAAAAATAAATTATTGTTTTAATTATATACATAAGTGGTTATCATCATTCATGGACAATCATCAAGCCGTTATTTTACCTCCTTGCATCAGGCCAGACGCTGTCACTAAACTATTCGAAGACGCTGGATAATAATAGTATTGCTGCCCAGGTTGATGAGATTGTGGCTGTCCACCCCCTACGACACATGGATGTGCAGCTACAGCTATGAAAGATAACGAGAGAAAGAGATTGTAATATTTAAAAATTTATCATCTTTGTCGACACAACCGAATGCATTTTGCATATGATGTTTGTTCTTACAAATGTAAATTTCTCATCGTTACATAGTTCACCACTATAGTGAATGATGGAATAAATTCCGATGGAACATAGTATGTAAACACATGTATATATAACAATACAAACACATTGCAGGATCTCAACTGGACTAAAGAATTACTTGCGGGTGTATATACAAAACACTTCTACTTAGTTCACTATAAAGACTTTACACTTATATCGATACCTTTCCTTTAGACATAACTGTTCAATGTAACGCCGGAGAGAAATTGAGTGTGTGTGTAAGTACACTTCTTAGAAGCCGTTCATTCATTAAAAATATTATGTTGAACTTCTCAGAAATATCAACAATAACAATTTGATTAATTTGAATTTGGAATTTGGAATTTGAGCAGGTAATGAATACACTAAAATTTTTCATTGGACACTTATTTTGTTTTTAAAAGCAATGAAATATATTTTGTTCAGAATTAATTTGCATATAATTTGCATCCTCTTAGTTTAATGGGGAAGCATAGGGGAAGAGAAATTAGCTTGTTTTGGAATTTATCACAACTGGCATTCATATTTATGCGTGTCTTCAACACATTAAATTAAGCATTACTATTCATTACACTACAATGGATAACCAACAAATAATTTGAGAAATAATACAATTGTAAGAATATCATGATTTTTAATTTAGACATGATTCATTGTGACAATGACTTACCAGCCGCTTGAGGTGTTAAAGTTTCAACAGCTAACAATCCCGGCTGCTCTTGTAGATTGGCTAAATTTTGTGGGGATGTAGAGGAGTTGGGAGTCGTCATGGTATTTTCCGTGGATGACTGAAAAGATTGTGACTTATAACCCGAACTTGCAGGTGATAACCCAGAAGACGAACTTGAAGAGTCTGCAATGCCACCGGATTGGATCATTGTTACTTTTTAATATTAATTTGAACTTTATAATATCTAAACCCACTGTCAAGTCATGACAAAAAGAACAATAGAGAGAGAGGAAGGAAGGAAGTTAAGAAAGTTTTGGAAAATCACACAGGGTCAGTCGTCACATGTCGCCGTATTAAAAAGAAGTGACGCCTTGTAATATGACTCGTAAAATGATCCTACAAGCTTTCATCCCGAGAGAAGACACTTTGGCAAGAGATAATAAATAATAATAAAGAGAGAGAGAGCAAAATTTTTTTTCGGCCCGTCAACTTTGAACGGCGCGCCCGTATCCGCATGACCATTATTTTTGTCCGGGACTGACTGGTGCAGAAATTCTCCATGAAACAATGTCCATAATAATAAAGGCTTGCAAAAATATTTAAAAACTATAAACTTTATAATATGATTTAAAAAATTACTATTAATTTTAATTAAGTACTAATAGATCAAAACTGATTAATTTCCAGTAAACAGCATTATAAGTTTAAAAGGTTTTCATAAATATGAGTACAGCGAGAAAAAGAAACTAATGAAAATTCAATTGCATCATGCAATTTGCATGTCGTCAATCATGGGGACACTTTGTAAAAAAAAACAATTTGTAGTAACGCTATGAGCTCTAATGTATAATCATATAATGTGTGTATATGAAAAGGATATGGTGAAGAAAGTAAGGAGAGGTTAAAGTAAAAGTAGGAGGGTCATGCCAAGCATGGTTTTTAATTCAAGCACAATAATTTACATACATGATGATGATGTATTAGTACATATTGAATTAAAGTTCAAGAGAGAAAATAAAAGGACAGCATGACGTGAAGCTACTATGCTACCAATACCACTATTATTCTAAAAGGTCAGACTGTATATATTATTTCGGAAAGAAAGTCTTACACTATTATTATTATTATGAAGACATAAAGATCCAGAGACGATTTTATGGGATGAAAGACTAAATTGAAGAAGAATAAGAGAAAGATAAAAGTGGTACAAAATGTGCAATCTTACCTTGCTTACTGAAGCGATTTAGACCCATATTATTGCTCGTACCAACAACAACATTACTCCCATCAGTAGCACCATAGCCACCAAAACTGAACTGTAATTTGACATATTCAAAAGGAGAAAAAAGAAAAAATATTGGAGTGATGGTGTGGAAACATTTAAACATTGTCCTGAAATGGGAATTGTCAGAAAGAATGAAAAGACATACAGATTTATTTACGACGGGAGGCTTATTCTTTCGATTTATTGTAGCAGTCTCAAATGACTCGACTTTTAGAAGTGTCGAAGAAGGCTGAGCATTGGCTGATCTTCGATTCATATGCCGCATATTCTGCTGCTTGCCATGAGGATCATTCGTAGTGTTAGACTCTGTAGATGAAGACCAACAGTATGCACCAGGATCATGATTTTGCTCTGCATTAAATATTCTTCTCCTGACACGATTATAATCCTCTGCTCTTTCTTCTACATCATACAATGTAACATAAATAAAACGTAACTGAATGAAATAATAATAAATTGAATACAAATGAGAGAGATAACACGTCGTCATCACCTGTCTCTCTCTCTACACTCTTGTCACACACTCTCTCTTTGTTTAAAAGCAAAAACAAAAACGAAAAATCAACTTCTGCTATGACACTTGACCACTCTGACTACTTACCTAGAGATTTCCCTCGAGATTTACTCATACCATGTAGATTCTGGTCATCATTTGACTATAAAAAAAATACACAGCAAAGAAAATTATGTACAATAATGGTCATGATAATGTGTTATAAATTAAGGTGATGAGTTGGACTAGACTTATGGATAGGTTCTTTAAAATTACTTAAGAATCCGACAATCTATAGTATCACTAGTTAATTTACAAAATTCCACTTGACCTTCACACTTGAAAAAAACCTTGACCCATAAATGTGGTGACAAATAATCACTCCCAAAACTATTAACTAGTGATTCAATAGATTAATACACAAAGTCATGTGTTTGTCATCACCTTTCTAGACGCATTTTCACGTTTAAGTACAACAGTTTTATTATTAGACTCTTGTAGTTGTTGCTGCTCATCGATGTAGTCCTTAAATCTCGTCTCTGGAACCCTCGTGCTCTTCATATGTCAAAAAAGTAAAAAAAAATAAAATTATATTTGTGAAGAGGCACATAAATACATGGAAACATCCTTATCGAGTAGTTAAGTTACATACCTTTGTTTTGATAACGATAACACCCGTTGCCGTTGTATCTATGTTATCTAAATTAGACCCATAAAATTGTCAACCTTCTTTAACTAGATTTATGTTACTTTATACAAAACTGCAGCTTAAATCATAATGGTTCAATTTTTTGAAAAATTGTCGATGAACATGATACCACAATGTTAATTTTGATTACTTACGTTCCAGATGAAAATAACCCGATACACGATGGACCAGCATCTTGAATGGACATAAAAAGAAGATTTAGTAAATTAACAATTTCGTTTCCATCCTGTGATCACAATGAAAATAGCTGTATGACAAACTATTTCACTGTACCCGTTGGTAAGATGTCATCGCAGGGAAATTGTGCGATGTCTTTCTACATTCATAAGTGAAGGGGAAAGTAATTTATTAGTAAAATTCTATTCAGATATAAATTCCGAATAGTATTGAAATATCAAAACTTACTTGGGATCTTTTATAAAAGAAATCAGATCAGCTTCAATACGAAGAATTAAAGACCTATCTTTAGCGTTTTTGTTCAGCGTATCTATAATGAAATCTAGTAATTCATTATCTTCATTTCCTTGTCCTTGTTTGTCACCTCCTACATTGTTATCTGAAAAGGGAAAAAAGTATTCAGTTAGAATCTAATTAATTGTTTCATGTTAATAACCTAAGAGAAGGATAGAGTAATATAATTTGTAAGAATGAGTAAGAGAAAAGAAGAGATAATAACCTAAAGAAAGAGAAGATTCAAGACTAGAACTCTGCTGAGAGCTCTGTTGACGAAGTTTTCCATTTTTATTATTGTTGATGATTGATGGATTGATTGATCCGATCGTAACCCCATCGGGAGGGGGTGATGTCTCTTCACTCTCACTCTCTGAGACAAAATCCATTAAAATTTAGATTAAAATAAATGTTATATTAAGTTGTTCGACATTTTTATTTGACTCGATAACTGAGAGGCTAAATTATATTTGGTGTGAAAAAGATAAATACTCTATTCTACACATTTAAAAAAACATTTTCTTCCTTTTGCAACTTTTGTAATACTCTCGAGTTTATGAACTAGTAAACGTTGTCAAAAATGCTACCCTAGTAAAAAAATGTTTTAATGTCAAACTTTAAAAAACTTACCTTGGACATGAACAGCATGTGATCGTACCAGTGATTTGTTCTTTGTTGTCGATGAATTTGACTATTGAAAGAAAGAATAACATTATTAACATGGCATTACATTAAAGTTCTTTTGTAGACTGAGTCTACTAGACTCAAATGTCAAAATTAATGGCATACATCCATATACATACAACACGACATATATATACACACACAAAGCAAGACATGTACTAAAAATCGGACAGGATATTGGAACAGATACAAAAATAAATACTTAATTTGTTGAAAAATTACAATGTGACTTACTCTATTATTAACTTTACTAACACCTCCAACCAGCGTAGAATTATTAATATATCTGAAATTTGAATGAGAATAACCAGGTTAATTTTTTTGTGTATTTGATTTTTTATTTACCTTTGGCTAATCGCAAAAAATTGAGATCTCTTTTCCTGAATAGCTAATTACGTGATGAACAAAGACTGAAAATGCAGTAACGAAGTCTTTGAGGAGAAACGAAACTAGAAATTCTGTTAGCGAACCTGGTTGGTCTTTGCTGTTGCTGCTGTTGAGGTTGAGCAGAATCATCACAGTTGACAATGGGAGGACTTGTTTTACCACCGTTTACGTTTTGTTTACTTTCCGAATTCATTGGGGTTGTCGAAGGAGACTAGAATAGATAGAAAGTGTCAGTCAGTTGTTAAAATGAGAAAAGTTGAAAATTTTTAATATGAAAAATGATTTTGAGTAGAAAAAGACTGCGTCAAAGCACGTGTGGATAAAATCTAGGTCGATCAATAACTTACTGTCTATGCATACTGCGCAAATGCTATAAGGTAAATCTATACATGTTTTTTCATTTTTTGATCTGATTTTTCAGATTCTAAAAAGTCAAATGATGAGCTTGATTGAATCTTTCTTTCAACAAACAAAAAACTTACTGGAATAAAATTATCCATAGTAGAGAGAGAGAGTTTCGGTTCAAGCTTGTCTCTTCCTTCTGTCTCTTCCCTCACACTTAATCTGTCTCCATGAAACTTCTCGTGTAAATTTTTTGTACTGACTCGCTTTCCTGTCCTATCTTTATCCTAATTATAAATTACAAAAAAAATCTAATGTTACTGGAGAAGAATCGTTATTAAACTTCCTAAACAAAAGGAGTCACATTGAAATTCAAATTATGATAGCATTAAGGATAAGAATAGAATAGAATTTTACTTGAAATGCCCTAACCTAGTTGGACAATTGCCAAAGTGCACAACTGAATTCACAGTCATGAGAAAGATAGAGGAAAAGTATTCTATAATAATATATATGGTAAGTTAGTTTGCTATACTATAGTAATCATGTTGATTCATTTCAAGCTCATTTTTGTTTCATCAATGATTGTGTAAACTTTTTCATTTCTCAAGTTAATTCCTTCCTCTCCCTCGAATACAAAAAAAGAAGAAAAACATTATCAAGTTAAAAAATCTAAATACACAGAATCACCACCAGCACAATGTGCATGAGTTGGTAAATATTTTTGAAATCCTGAAGAGTCACACACAAGTTTTTTTTAAAAAATAATTAATCCTCCTTCATCTTAGGAGAGCAGAGTCTGCCTCTCTCTTCTTCAAATTTTAGCTATAAAACTTTTTTTAAAAACAAACAAAAATTATAGTAAAACAAATTATAATCACAACTATATATTATAGTTTTGTAATTTATGGAAAAAAGTACCAAGTTGTTAGTCTGATCGCTGCATAAAAATTAAATGTGCTCCCAGATTTAACACACGCAGTGGGCGACACAGTGGAAATGTCAAATGTCACGGAAATGGCACTCACCCTATAAACCTTTCTTCCTTCACACCAGGTATGACGAGTTTTGACCGGCACCACTCCAAAGTAGTTTATTTACCCCCAAAACTATGTCAATTAATTGCTTATATTTAACAGTCTTTAAATCTTCGCGTGTCCTTCGCTCTCGAGATGGTGCCCGAAACGATTCTGAGTACAGGATATGAGTGAAAGATTTCTCTCTGGATATTCGAGAAACCACAGACTGTGTCTCATGCAGTAGGATAGGATGCTCATGTACAATATTATGCAATGCAATTAAATAGATACAATTCATTTCGTTCAACATATATTTCTTCAAGGTACCGGAGTATATATTTTCCATCTTATTACAATTTTTTTTGACACCAGAACAATTTGTGTGTGTGTGTATGAGTTGAATTACATGACCTGGTCCATGTCAATCGCTCATGCGACTGACACAAAAAAAACGGGTCAACCTAAACTGATTGTCTAAATCTCCTTCATTTGTTCTCTCTCTCTCTCTCACTTGAGGTTCTTGCTAAAATAGATAACACTAAAATAGATAATTATTATAATATTTGCAATTAAGGCTGTTTATGAGTTTGGACTACACGAAATTTCGGCAATTGTAATCCAAATTTAGATTCAATCCCCGACAGGATTGGCAGTGCGACTTCAAAACCTCCTATATGGTCTGGATTGGACGATTTGACAGAATCTGGTGGGGCACTAACTGCGACTGTAAGCTCTGATCCCGCAGGTCGAGTACCACCGAAATCAACATAAAATAGACGTTGAAGAATTTCCTGTAAAACAAAGTTAACAAATTTTCAATTAATTTATGTACAACTATGTCTTAAATATATATGGCAAATAAAAATTTCCAACTCACATAAGTTAGTAAAGTAACACCAAACTGGAAAAGGGAAGAAAAACATCATTCCTTATTAAAACCATCACTTTTAAAATGTACAATCCATAATTTGAATAAATGAAAATAATTCATTTACCTGTGGTGAGGATCTGAACACGCGAGCTCCAGCTCCTTTCCTGTATATGAAATATTCCATCATAGCATGTTCTTAACTTTGAACTTTTTCAGTCGAATATTATTCTATGTATTTATGGATAAAGAAACTTTTCTGTTTGTACCAAAATGCTCTGCCTCCTTCCTCAGCATAGATCTTCCGCGCTGCGTCAATGACTCCCGTATACGTTGTTTGACCTGCTCTTGCTGCTACCTGTAATGTCAGTCATAGCAGTTTTTTTCAATATGAATTATTTTAAACACTGATTAGACAGGAAACAGAATTACTAACCTGTAACCTAGTTTTGATAACATCGGCTGGAGTGACTAAACTTGCCGCAGGTATACCTTCACAATTTTAAAGGGATGAGAAAATTCAATAAGAATCCACTATTTATCGACTAAATTTTGATCTAGATCATATATTTTTTAAGCAAAAAATTGAAGCTCTCAAATTTTCGAAAAATTTCTAGGTATGTTTTTCGAAAATTCAAAAAATTCAACTCTTTTACTTAGCAAAAAACGGTTGATGACTTGAATTTTCGAAAAACAAACGTAGAAAGGTTGTAAGGGATCTAGTTTTCGAGTTGAGTCTGACAAGCTGCGGTCACTTGGAGGGACAGGGGTGGCCAATTTGTAATTTTGGAGTCATGAGCTCGTTACGCAGCTTTCTCTGTGATGTGTTGACGGATTTTGATGGGCAACCTGAAATATTTTCTGTAATTATTTCAGAATTTTACGACCTTTCGTCTAGGAGCTATCCCCGCATCCTATATGGCTCTCAGTGTTGAAGATGGGGAGAAAAGCCTTTGAAAACAAGCCCTCATGTCAGTGAAAGCTTGAGAACAATCCACTATTAAAGTCTGCTTTGGGTGTCAAGGGTAAGATAATCTCAAATCTTAGAGTCGTCCTTGCTTGACTTTCTCCACGCTTTCTCTCACCACACACCCAAAGTTGTCTTCAACTTTTAACCTCAAAGGGTCATTAATAACTTCTGTTCTTGACGAGAGGCATTAAAATTGATGAAGACTTTCTTTGCGAGTGTGAAATTGAAAAAATTATGAAAATTGATTCATAAATGGCTACGCAATCTCTTCGTGACCGAACCTTGTTATAATCATCAAATGTTGACCTGAGGAGGTCAACCTGTCATAGTTGGGACAAAATGTCTTTGAAATATCTTTTAGAGTAACTTGAAAAAAATCCAGAGTGATTTAGACAACTTTTTTCCCAAACCTCAGTGACCCTCTAATGACCTCTGAAGGTCATGCCGCCCATCACATAAGCAGTTTTTCAATGGGTTTCTCATCTGTGGGACGGCATTTTGGATATTTTTATCAAAATCCGGCAACACAGAGAAAGCTGCGTAACGAGCTCATGACCCCAAAATTATAAATTGACCACCTTTGTCCCTCCAAGTGACCGCAGCTTGTCAGACTCAACT
>WJFB01001678.1:0-27837 GCA_009870185.1 Pygmarrhopalites habei
TTTTTAAAGATTTTTTTTTATCTATATTTTAACAAACTGATTTTAGAGAGGCCTTGGTTGGATGCCTAAGAGAGGGTTGGAGGTTTTGCGATGTGAAGTCGCCCGTTTTTACAAACTTCATGCAATTAAAGGTTTTATGATTATGCAGAATTTATCATTAATTTACAACATCATTTAAAAAATGAACAGAGAAATTGTAACTGAATATTATCGTTTTAATAAAAGGGTTATGTGAACCGATCTCTATGATTGTTCCAAGAAAAGTGAGTTAACTTTTAATTTGACTACTCTACTGTAAATTTTATTTCTCATTTGATTCTAAAGTTTCAATTTGATATTTTTTATAGAGCGACCAATTTCAAGATGATATCTTCCCTGATACCGCTGCTCCCGTGCCCAGGTACGTACATAGTATGTTATATGTACATGTGTAAATTTTTAAAATTCCGGATGAAATGTTTGAATATTTCATTAAAGATTTTATTTTACATGTATTAATTTGACAAATTAAATCACATTGCCTTGTCGTTGTTTTCCCATAGTCTCACCGCTCAGGAATGGATAAGCGGTATTAATAAGCCACCATCTCTCATATCGCTTAAAACAGGCAAGTCCCTAGAAATAGGATAAACCACAAGGCAATTTTCAGTATCCTAACATGATTATTATTACAAACTTGTGTTACAGGGGTCATCGTCAAAACACACAAACCAGTCTTTCCCAAGTCTGTCGACTACAACGGAGGCAGCTTGGATCGTAATAATGAGAGAAAGTTCCAATTTCTATCTCAGGAGACAGTTCCAGACTATCGTACATTAGAGGTATGAAACCTTACATTTGTTTCCAGGTGGAAAAGAAAGTTACAGGAATGTCAGTGAAATTTGGAAATTGCTTTTAGTTGACAATCACTCACCGTTTGTGAATTCTATATTGCATTCGTCCGTTTGTTATTTGTGTACGTTGTTTATGAGTGGTTTTTGCTTGTCCAACATTCTTTATCTCATTCTAGATTCTTAATACACAAATTCCGGAAGAGAATACGAATATCATGTGTTAATTTTTTCGAAAAGAAACTTTTAATTTTATTATGATATCTCTTTCTTAAAGAACGTACTTGGCTACAATTTAATTTTCTCTTGTTGGTGAATGTCTTTACTGAAGAATACTAATATATAGGATGACAATTAATTTAGAATGCTTAAAATATATTAATAATGGTTTTTCATTGCACGTTACATGCCTAAAGAATGTTGCTTCCAAAAAACGAAGCGATCGATACTAAGTGTGACTATTGATTTATACCTTGTTTGCTAACCTATTTTTTTATTTATTACTTATATTCAGTTGCTTATTATATGTTGACTAGGAGGAAGGAGATGGAAGTGACAGCGGACCAGATTCGATTGATTTTGACTGTGATTATGATTCGGTTGAGCGTGACTTGAACAGAGACAAAGATGCTTTAGATGGATATGATAGTGGAATTCACACTGACTATAGTCTTGGGACAGTTGCTCACTCTTCGCCTCCTCTTATCTCTTCCCGATCCGCTTCTTCTAAAATCCAACTTCTCATTAATTCACTTCAACAGGATGCTAACAAGTTTTCGTTCAAAGTATGAATTTTCTTGTCCTCCAAAAAAAGTTTCTATAACGTCTTTTTCTTTCCTTTTATGTCTCTCCCCTTGCCACTATGACAATCTGAATTTTGATTAACCTCAAATTTTCGACAAATTTTTGACATTTTTATGCTTTTTGGATTACTTCAAAATTGTACTCATTATATAATAATGCATGGTTTGTGATCCTAGTTGCATGAATTTTTTGTCAACTGTCTTTGTATTTTACTAACTTTTTTTTCTAAAAACAAAACTAATTTCAATGATTGTCGCTTTTAGCAATTACAAATGTTGTCGTTTTGTATATTTTTAAAAATTCTATTTAAAGTCAGGTTTAAAAGGTTGGAGTACATATTATAAAAGCACTATTTATTTAATATGTACAATTTCTTAAAATCTTTTGGTTGTACAAGTTTGTATAGAACTGAGATTTGTGTACAGAGAAAATACTGAAGAAAGGATATGAGTTGGTTGAGTAATTAAAACCCTATTTTGTATATAATGGTACAGGCAAAGGAGAAGGATACCAAAGAAAAGTGGGAAAAGACACTGAAGGTAAGAATTAAAAATGGGCGTGGGTTTATTATATTCCAGGATAACGTATTATAATGAAAGAATCTGTGGTGTTTGAAATTTTGTAAAAAGAATACGGCAGTCCAACAGAAGAAAGTTGCAGCCATAGTATCACAACTGCAAAGCACTGGCTCCACTCCAAATCTAGCGAACCACCATCACCCAGCACCATTACAAAAGTCTGAGTCAAAGTCAGAAAAGGATAAGGACCTGGAGATTCTGGAGCTGAGCACCTCCGATGATGTATAAAGAGAGCTAATCTATTTTACATCAAACTTGTTATCATGATGTCTGTGGTTTTTTCTTGAGAAACTGATGAAATTTGTATATTTTTCAGTATCGTCGTGCATACATGAGGAAATCGTTTGAAGTAGAGGTATGTATGTCTTTGGCCATCCACCTTAAAAACATCAAGTTTAATTATATTTTCGATTTAATTATGCCATCCTATCTGTTGCATTTCACAGAGATTACAACTTCAATTAGCCCTGCGGGAACGGCGAATAAAAGAGCTGGAAGACTACATTGAAAATATAACAAAAGGGAAGCTTCCTTCATCAACATCAAGGATCACGAATAATTCCGTACAGATGTTACCAAAACTTTGTAAATCAAACTGATGATGAAGATGTTCAAGGTATAAAACATACAAAGGAAAGGTTTTCATTTGACAAACAGTTTGATCATTTTTTTACTCCATGTATTTATTAGATATTCATTGTAGTGACAAAGTGAAAATGTCGATTTACTGAACTACTCTACGTCCTTTATATCAAATATCTAATATTGACGCTCCTAAGTACAATAACTATGCCTCTTCCTGTGTTTTCAATACATGCAGGCTATTTTCTTTAAACTTTGCCTGTTGTAAGTCAATACTTATACGCAACAGCCTTGATAGATAAACAATTTCAGTCTACAAAATAATACTACAACTTCGAAATATTCCAGTCAGTCTATATGGAATGTTTTATTTTATATAGACTAAATTTTACAAATCGTAGGGATGTAGCCGAAATAAATTTAGTAATAATAGTTATACTCTTGTCACCATATTAAAAATTTTAAAAAATCAACATTCTTAAAATTTTACATGTATGATGAGGGTTAATTACCCAGTTGTAGCTAAGCTTAATTATTTAAGCACATGTCGTATATTTTACTTATGATGAAACATCTTTGAACAATATAAGTAATGGCCAGCCATATGCTTCGCACACACACAAATCTTGAACAATAATAATTTTAGTAATTTTACTAGGAATGTAGTCACAACAGACGTAGAAATCAAATATTATTATTACGCTGTCCAATGTCTTCTGATTGTATCTTTTCGTTGTATTGTAAATTGTAAAATCATGTTAGTTGTAGGGTTTATCATGTCACAGTGACAATGTCACTATATTTATTAATCGTCATTAGTAGAAGCATGTGTGTGAAATAACATAATATACCGTATTATTATGACACGCACAATTACAATCAACAACAACAAGTCTTTGTTTCCTCTTTGTTTGTGTTTGCTACCATATTATCTGTGGTTAGTGGTGGACTAAAGCAGCATAAAGCAAGACAATATTAATTTTCTTTTAATGTCATCCTTGTATCCTCCACCTAAAAATGACTATTTTTTAATAATTACTGATTTACTGGTTTTGAAATTGAAGACGTACGAATTAATGAGCAATACTTAATGAATGACAGTCAAATTCATTCCAAGGGGGTAAATTTTATATATTTAAATTAAATATTAAATTAGTACTATGACACTAGGATGAAATTGATCACGAAAAATGTGTTATTTAAATTTCTTCTTTATATAGTATAAGTTTCATTATCTGCAATCCCATATAGTCACACCCCAACGTCAATAATTTACTATTTAGTCATATTATTATGTCAAGTGCTTATTTTTGTACCGACCACTTACTTAGCTGTTGTGTTATTTTTTGTGTAAAAAAATAGCAGAATAGACTGTCATGAACATTTCGTCGTCATTAAATTTGTAGCTAGTATTGTCACAAGTCAAATGAATGTTTACAAGTGTTTTTATTTTATCATTGATGAACCCACGGAATTTCAAACTGATGATTCACCAGTGTGTTTTATTCGCTCATACACTATATGTTAAAAAAAGGAATGAACTCGATTCAAATGATTTGGCCTTTATTTTCCATTTATTATTATATTTTATTTTATAGCTTCGAATCTTGACCTTTGTGAACAACGACTTCAAATGTTGTTACTGAAGGGTGGAAACAAATTCACAAATACATTAAATAATATTTAATGGTTTAAAAGAGAAAGGTCAAGTCTTTGTGGATGACAAGAACAGTAAAAAAATTAAACTTAATAAAACTAAGTTGGTCGAAGAATTAACAGACAAAAAATGGACACATTCAAATTGAAAACAGTAATTAAACAAGTAGAGGCATAATTAAACCAGGCATAGTTGAGTGGTGATACAATGATTTCGTCATATGTATTAAAGTATTAAATGCACAATATAGATTTATGACTAATTCCCGAATTGAGCAAGTGTGAAGTGTAGACATACACTTTAACTAAAATCAAATTTCATCCAGTCACTCTTATCATTATCCTCACATTCTTCAGTCTTGGTACTTGGAGGTGCTCCTTGTATTATCTTCTCTTTTGATTTTTTTTCTTTAAGTAACTTTTCGGCTTTTGAAATATACACAAAAAAAACAACCAATTAGCACTTGTAGGTGGGCCATGTGAGTGAATCGAATATAAAAATTTCACAAATAAATAACGGACAGCTTCAGTGTGATATGATATAATGGAAGGAGAGAAACAAACCTCTTGCTTGTTCAATAATATTTCTCTCTTTCTCAATCACCTCCGGATGGACTTCAACTTTTGGAAAAATACCTATTCAAAAAAGGGTGGTAAGTCGATTATGTGCAAGAAACCATAATGCAGCTAAGCTGAGTTTTTTTTATTTTTAAAGAAACAAGAAAATACCCAATGAATTCGAGATCATTCTCCTTGCAACAGTTGCAACTGTTTTTGGTCTATCTTTATAGGGTAGTAAGTATTGTGAACACTGTAGGATACGTAATTTTGATTCGCGAGACGCTATGAGAACTGGTCTAGTCTTGATTACCGGATGGTCGATTAATAAAGCTTCGGCAGCTGAAATAATAGTAAACGTTAATAATATTTCAGTACAGACACTCCATGTCACTCACTCGTAAAAAGGTCCAAAGTTTAAAAAAAGGATCAATACTTGAACATTATATAATATACATCGACAAACTAAAATTACCTTTTTTAGCACTAGAAAATACAACCAAGGCCTTGCTGCTATCCACCCATTTAATGTTGAAGCCACTAGTTTTGAACTGCAAAATACACATGTATAGGTAAAAGAAGTAAAAAAAACACACAATCAGTTTTATGTTAATTCAAATAAATTGTAATGAACCTTTCAATTCAACTATGCTGTGTACAGTATTGTATCTGAATATAACATTAATGGAATGCACACTTACGGCCGAAAACATTAAGGTTAGGTCACGAGTTACAATCCTTTCATCCATATCTACATACATAACATCAACGTAATGGTACAAATTCACACAGTATAAGTTTTGTCATATGTGTAATAAAGAAGCAAGGCTAAATTACTAAATTACTTACTGTACGTCTCCAGGATATGGCCAAGGGCATGCTCTTTTAGACTAATCTGCATGTCATATGAAATTTGTTTCCATTTGGGTTTTACAATTTCTACACTTCCCAAAATGCAATAAATCTGTAAAATAACATTAGATTCCTTTTCTTATTTTTCGGAAAACAATCAAAAGACGCAGGATACAACTTTAAATTTCTTTTTGTTGAAACCTCATTCAGATGAGCACATGCCAATTTTTTCCAATACATGTCCTCTTCAGGTTGATTCAGTATACTGGGTACTCCCTTTTCCTCATCACTACTTGATGATGATGATTTCTCGGACACGTGAGATGGAGAAGGATGAGCAGCAGGAAAGATTGGGGCTGCGGGACGACTAGTAGTAGACGAAACATCTTGAGGAGAATTACGTAAATTTCTTGTCCAATTATTAGAACTAGTACTCGCAGGCATCTTATCAACTGGTCGGTGGTGACGGTCTGCAGCTATGTACAGTTCATTCACTGTGAATTTTACAAAAAAAATAGGGTTTTAAATCAAAAATGATGTACATAATTACTGTAAGAATTGAGTCTCAATTTACTACATATTTCTTGAAAAACTTTTACTCACTGACTCTTCTAAAGGTCCCTTCATCTGGTCCCTTCCGAATGACCTTTGATCTACCTTCTGAGACTATATTTTTATTTTTGAGATGAACATCGACAGGAGGTTCAGTTGAACACTCAATTGAGGACTGGGAATCATCCATTGAACTGGTAATTTTCTCATCATCATTGTTACCCGAAGAATTGCAATTCGTGGTGGTGGTGGTAGGACTATCAACTATTGCGATTCGAGATTGTACATAATTTGTGTCGTCAACAACTGGTATTTTATCACTGGAGTCAACAGCCGTTGCTGAAACTCCAGAAGCTTCTAAAATATGAAACAGAAAAAATGATAAGTAATGTACAATTTATTCTTTCTACTATTATCTCAAATGACTTTTTTAGTAATTAGAAAAAACTTATTCGAAAAATTGTTTACCTGGTAAAGTGCCGGATAATAATGATGATGTACTATTAGAATCAACTTTATTTGTTGTAGTTACAACTTCTTGCGTAGACTTTCTTTCATGTACGGCTTTCTTGGATTCACTGTTCACTGTTTCTCCAGTTGCCAAATCTTGAAGAACTTTACTAAAAGTTTGACAAAGAAGAAATCTTATTATAAACTATTTTTATATATGCAGTAAGCAATTATTTACATATAGATTACCAGCAATCATACTTTTTAACAATAGCATGACTACATACGACAATCCTCTTCGTCTTTGTAGGGCCAACCACAAAGGATATTAGATTGGGAAATATTTTAACAATTTCATCAATTAGGACTTCTCCCAATTCATTGACTTCAGGAAAGACTATAACTTTTCTAGGACACTCTGCTATAGATTCCATACATAGCTGTAAAATAAAGTTTTTGACATCTATTGCAATTTGGTCCGAAAAATCATCTGGGAAACAAACAAAAAATTATAGTCGTGGTGTCAATTGTGGACAGTGTTTGAGTCTATTTATTAAAAATTTTAGAAATTTACCAGCGGCTTCTGTAACTAAATGGATCACCCCAAAAAATATCAAAAATCAATGAACCATTGGAATTTGCAATAATTTTCCGAAATTATGAGCAAATTAACCAAATTTTGTGTTTTCTAAAATTACAATTAATAAACTTACTTAATGTTTTCTCGATTTCCGAACAAGGCATCTCCATTTTCTCAAAATAGCTGTAAACTGCACGACTCATGGCTCAACAAAATTACGAGTATTATTTATTTATTTTTTCAACCTTTGCAAGTCGAAACATTTGATTTGTACCGATTTCGATGTCAATATCACAAATTTTTGTACTTTCCGAACGAAGTGAAGGACTGACCAAAAAGTCGGTAGCCAGCCCAAACAACGTCAGACTTTATTCTGAAAATTATCTTCAAAATGCGAAATATCCAGAAGAGATCGAAGAAAAATTTTTTGAATCTCATAGAAAACTAAGGAAAGCGGTTGGTTCCTCACGTTTAAATCCGGTCAAGTGCACTGATTTTTTCTCTCTTAAAGAGAGTCTCCTTCCTTCCACTCCTGTCATCATTTGAAGCCAAAGTATGTTTAAGGTAAGACATGTCATCTTTGACATTTTTTAGCAATTTTAAAAATGGAAACAATTAGGGAGACATCAAAGTAAACTAATTTGATTTCATCATTAACTTTTAGGGTCTTGTGGGACTAGTTACCGGTGGTGGGTCAGGTAAGGTCTTCCCCTCATAATTATCTCAATAATTATTGTTAAGTAAACAGTACCATGAATTCCTGTGGATCCATTTACTTTTTACCGACATAAAAAATATAACTGTTGGCAACCTTGAATTACAAAATTTACACACGTTTCCATGAACTAAGGTCTTGGAAGGGCCACGGCTGCAAGAATTATCAATCAAGGGGGAAGTGTTGTCATTTGTGATTTACCGAACTCGGAGGGTGCCAAAGCTGCAGAGGAATTTGGCGCTAATGCTGTCTTTGCTCCCGCAAATGTAAGC
This sequence comes from Pygmarrhopalites habei, assembly GCA_009870185.1. Lineage (NCBI taxonomy): Eukaryota > Metazoa > Arthropoda > Collembola > Symphypleona > Arrhopalitidae > Pygmarrhopalites > Pygmarrhopalites habei. The sequence continues at coordinate 8,430 of WJFB01001678.1, forward strand.
ATTTCAGTTTTTTTTCTGTCAAGCAAACTTTTGTGCACAAACTTTTAAGTTACATTATAAATTTATGATTCGTAAGAACACTATATGGATCTCAGGTAATCAATGAGGAAGATGTCATCAAAGCTGTCGATCTTACAAAAGCTAAATTTGGGAAACTTGATGTACTCGTCAATTGTGCTGGGATTGGCGTTGCATTCAAGACTTATAATTTCAATAAAAATTTGCCCCATAAACTTGAAGATTTTTCCCGGGTTCTTACTGTAAGATTACTTTTAACAAAATATTCTCAGTCTGTTGTGGTTTTTTATCCAACTTTATTTTGTTGTATCTGCTTTAGGTGAACGCTGTGGGTACTTTCAACATGACTCGTTTGGCTGTGGGATTGATTGGACAAAATACTCCGGACTCTAATGGTCTTCGTGGATGTGTTGTGAATACAGCCAGCGTTGCAGCCTATGAAGGTCAAGTTGGTCAGGTGGCTTATGCAGCCAGTAAAGGAGCCATAGTATCCATGACATTGCCTCTTGCAAGAGATTTAGCTCCACAGGGTATTCGTGTCTGTACTATTGCTCCAGGTGAGTGCATTTTTTTTAAAAAAAAAATATGGTATATAATATGCCGTGTGAAACTATATGACTGCCTTTTCATATGAATTAATTTTTTGTTGGGTATTTATGCCAGGCTTATTTGACACGCCATTACTTCAGGCATTACCAGACAAAGTCCGCAACTTTCTGGCTAAAACGGTTCCATGTCCAAGTCGACTAGGACATCCAGATGAGTATGCCATGATGGTTGAAGCCATAGTTGGAAATCCCATGATGAATGGAGAGGTAGTGAGGATTGATGGTGCAATAAGAATGATGCCTTAGGATCAAATTTTCCTTAGTTTGACAAAAGAAAAAGGAGAGAGAACAAAGAAAACACAAAAACTAGCTAGTTAGAGAGAAACAAGGCAGTCAACCAATGTAGTTGAAATACATTACTTTTTTGTGTCAAAAAGAATATGATTAATATAAAAATGATGTTGTACTATTTTGAAAAGTTTTTTTTGAGTGAATAAATAAGGTAAAATGCGCATGCATTCCCCACGCAAATGATGACATGAATCTTTTTTTATCCCATTCCAAAGTTAAAATCTACAAAGCAGGAGGAGACACATCAACTACCTTTGGAATCTACAAAGCTATAATGATAAAGTTCAAGGGAGAGAGTAATGCACAATCAATTAATAGATGTAATATATATATATATATAGCTCACAGGGAGCCAAAAAAATACCTTTAAACGAGTTAGAGTGCAACCAACTCGTATGAAGGCAAGAAACAACACAGGTGTTGAAATAACTTTTAGTTACTTGCACAACTAGTATAATTTAGTTATTATTCTCTACACTCTACTTGGTAAATATAATCAATTAAGGTAAGTAAACACAATTAGCATGTTACCTCTACAAAATTTCAACTTGCCAAACAATCCTCAACATTTGCATAGTAGTAGTAGTTTTTTGGCGGATAGAAAAAAGGAATTTCATCAAAAATTGAATAAAACAAAAAATTCATCAAGTGAATGATGATGATCAAATAGCAGCAAAAAGAATGACAATTTTGTGTGTATCGTTTCAAAAATCGTCAACTTCCTCTTCATTGTAGTCACCTTTGGATTCCAAAGTTTGGAATATTAAGCAAACTAACCATTAAACAGTACAGGAAAACAACTTAAATTGAACTGATTTTTCTCGTTGTTTCAGAAATCAAATTTTCAAAAAAAGAAACTACATGTATTTAGATGTGCATACGTTCCTGATTTGGATTAATAGTTAATTATTGCTCTCTAGTTGAACGTTTTCTGCTCATCTCTCAAAGACTTTAGTTTTAAAAAATTCTCCCATATACTTACTATAATGTGTAATAGGGATTAAAAGAATTATTGGTGTCTCAATTTTTACCTATTTTAAGAAAAGGAACTGACACTAAGATCAGATGAATGACTTCTAATATAGAGGAACGGATATGGACTTATATAAAAATTGATTACGTTAAAATTGTTTTCTCTTTGTCTCTCTGTGTGATGGACATTGCGTACATACTTATAAGGGTGAAAGTTTGGTATTCATGTCTGTTCTATGATTGAACTTCTATCAAAAGGTTTTCAGTGTACATACTGGATTTTTTCAAAAAAAATTGTGATTTTCCTCTTTTGGAATTTCCAAATTGGAAATGACACTACTATATACCTATATTGTTCACAGTGGTAGTGCCTAATATAGTAAAAGTATTGTAGTTTGTGTGTGTATTGCTCAGGCTAGGATCCAGCCAAAACTACTTGCAAAAAAACAACTCAGTCATATCAAGTAATAATGATGATAATAATAATAATGATAATTATAGAAACTAAATAATTACTTTCACTGTACAATCCAGTCAACACATAGAAGTACAATGTACATATACACATCAAAAGATTCTACTCTACAAAATCTACGGTACGGTATAGATAGATAATCCAGAGAGGAATTATACATCCAACTCCAGCACATTACATTAAAATTAAATATAACTACGTTTTTTAAAGTACATTATAATAAGTTTATCTAAATAAATATAGGTGTGTGTATCATCATTAACATTACACTACTCGTAAATTTTACCTGCAAGTGGACACATTATACTGCTTAATAGGATGACTCTCTTGGTTGAATTGAGTCGATTCTCCCAAACAAAAAAAATAGTCGTCACTTGTGTGGGTTCGTTTTGACGACAAAGGGTCATCAGTAATATGTCATGATAATGTATCCACTTACAGTTCTAAAACCGTTCAACCCATACAAAAGCAGAGTCAAATGATGTGTTCAACAACATACAAGTCAAAACTGTCTCCAAAAATGGTTGTACGTATCATATAAACATGTATAATACTTTTACACAAGTTTTTCCCAATTATTTTTCTCCCTCCTGTTCAATACCTCTTCATAAATGTACACATTATATAGTAGTAATAATATGTGTGAATACGAATTAAATATGTACCACGAACAAGAGTATCGATTCGTATATTAATATTTAAAACATTGTTGAGAAACAGGGCTCCTCATCATCATCCAGATTACAAATATAATTGCATTTTATTATCGTAGTATGTAGTAGTAGTTGTTCAAATATTGTTAATGGTAATGAATCATTACTAATGATTATTATTTCCTCCCCCTTTCAGTTGATATTGTACTTTTTTTGAGGGTGTGTGTATTAAATATCGTAACATTTGAGAAACAAACAAATTTCATTGAAAATCTATATTATATAGATTGCACTTTTTTCGTTATTCCTCTTCTTAATTTTCTTTTTTTTCTTTTTCTTTTTGAGATCAAAATATTTCTTTTAAAAAACACTCTACCTTTCACTGTCCCGCCGTCTGTCATGTCAATTAGCAGTCTGCAAGTCTGCCACAACTCTTCATACCCAGTCAACCGTCTGTCTGCTTATTGTATTTTATATTTTATTGCATGAAGAAGAAGAAAAGAGGACAAATTGTGTGACCCATGCTTGTATGTGTAATACTGCATTGAATCATTATATGAAAGAGAAAGAAAGAGAAAGTAAACTTTCTCTGCTGAAATGAATGACTAATAAAAAAAACCTGTCTAAACTTCCCAACAACAGTTTTTTTTCTACACAAAAGAAAGCCTCAAATGCTGTTCAACTTGTACTCTGTGTTGAAGCCCACTTTCCACTTCGTGTAGTACATATATTCAATCTAGTATTTCCTCCTCCAATGGAACTCAGTACTAATTTACTTATGTAAAAAGTTGTTCATTCTAGGGGGGTCCTATTTATTTCCCCGTCGGTACCTGCCTCATCACACTTTGGCACCGATTTTAGTAGTAGTAAATCTAGTTCTCCTTCCATCTCACTCTCTAATCAATAAATTTTTTCTATTCCTTCTGTATCCACACCTATTTAGTTACTATTTCGTTCATAACAATGTATAAATATTTAAATTGGGAAATCAACACTCAGTTAGTTTTATTTAAACAACTGAAATTCAGTTTGCTGAATGTTTGTGGGTAATAATAATACTACTACGGTATCACGGATTGTTTATACAAATACAATTATTTCTCTCTTTTCTATAGTCACCTACTACAAATGTGGAATCTAATTCGATGTTTCGTTACAAATGGAAAGTATATATGTGTGTGTATTTATATCATTCGTAAAATGTTTTCTCCACCCTCTCCCCTTCCCTCCCCTCTCTCTCTTCTAGTGTGATGTGTGAGTCAGTGCATGTTTTTTTTCCTTACTACATCTTCTGCTGTACAATCTTTATATGTGAGACTAGTAAGTAATAAACCATTTTTCATCTAAAGATAATAATCTTATTAGTATGTCAAGAACAACGTTGCCAATATATACGTACTTATATAGTGTTACGTAGTTCATATATAAATATATGCTTATTTCCTGTCACGTTACGTATTAGAAGACTTGGGAAAAAGTTTTTTTCATAGGGCACAGAAGTGTTTCATAGCGTTATGACGTTAATTGTCATCATTTAAATATGTCGTGTCCAAAAGACATGGTTTTCTATCAACTCTCCTCCTCCTCCTCATCTACTTAATTATATTTCTAGTATATATGTACTCTCTCCCTCCCTAGATTATGCTATGTATCACGTAAAATATGACTTACAATCTGACAGTAGAAAATCCTATATAGCATAAACACGTCAATAAAATGTCTACTGATTGTTTAATAGGCGGCGAGCTCTGTTTCTCTCACAAACTCTGGTTATTTTCGTCTCTCTCAACAACTATATTATTATATTATATACTAACGAGAATAATAGTCTTGGTATCTTTCTCTGTCTCTTCTATAATATAGTACCATGACGTAGGAGACTGTAATAATAATAAGTTAAAATATTGAAGGAAACTGTGGATCACATGCATATTATATACGCTGTAGATTAAGTTGAGGAGACATAGCAGATTGCAGATTGCTAATTAATCACAAAGACTCTGAGAGATATTTGACAAGACAATTTTCCCCCGTCCACCATTCTCTCCTCCTCACCAACCCACCATCCAACCAACAGACGACATGACACAAAGATGTCAAGAGGAGGAAGACAGAACTTGAGAGAGAGAGAAAAGTCATGCCTTCATCCGTGTGTCTCCAAGAGGAGGGGGTGGAAGAGGAGAGATGGACAAATGAATAAATAGAAACCATGTCTCAATTCGATTTTGGAATTTTCGTACAATCCATACAACACAATCACAATGTCCCTTCCTGTCTCCCCTCTCTCCATATTTTGTCTCTCACTTTCTCCACATCCAAGAGCGACACGAGATTGAGAGACAGCTGGAGCCTCCCCGTCCATTTTCATCATATTACAAAAAGGGATATTATTATTATTACATAATATATTATATGTATATATGTTTCATTAATCACTCATGTCACGGTGGGTGAGGGTGATATTGGGAAGAACTCGGATCAACTTCACATTCGTCAGTTGATTTCACTTTTTTACATTATACATATTTTTTTTCTTTTGAATTAACTCTCAATACTAAATACACTGACATACCATACACATTTTGACCATGCTACAAATACCATCATATTTAACGGCATTAGTTTTCGTAAAGTACTTTCTTTTACATGTATACCAATTGATAATTATTACATGGGTAAACAATCACGGGTAAAATACAAACACATACGTCCTTGTCTACACCCATCATATTTTACATAAATACTCCGTCCACGACGACGTAGTCTCATAATAATAGTACATAATACGGCATTTAAGTACTGAACGTAGGACCCCACACCAATGTACCGTAATTATGCAATAATAATACAGCATTCCTACTGTACCATAATATTATGTCTTGTACAATAGTCATAAGTAAATGGCTTAACCAATGAATAGTAACGAATAATGGTTATATAGTATGTACAGTACCATCATCAACGCTACAACAACATTATGATTTTAATACACTATATAGTTTCTCTGATATTATTTACTGATTACTCTATATATCTCTCTTTTACAATTACGATCATGTACTTTCACCGTACATAACTAGTTAAATACATGCTTATGGGTTAATCTTTTCTTTCAGAGGGTCATCAACTTTGCAAAAATTTACATTTTTTATTTCATACACGAGAAACTAAACAACAATCTCACTTTGTGTAGGTAAACAGTCTCACTATCTCTACTACTCAGACATTTGATGGGTTTATGTATTACTTAAGATTTTTTCATAATATAAACTATGCAACGAAAACAAACTTTTACTTGTATTCATTTTCTTTTTTATACTCTATGTGTCTTTAGAATTAGTCGGGATTACTTACTTACAACTTGGAAATGTGTATTTTTAAGTATCTAAGTAGTATTTTAACATGGAAATCCAATCTCTTTAAGGTGTACTTTTAGAGTCTAACAGTTTTAAGATGCAAAAATCTTGTCGGAGAAATGTGGAGGCAATCTTTTACAGTATACATAATAAAATTAGCAGACATTCCCAGTTATCACATATTGTCCAGCTCAACTCTTCATTTCCACAGCTATTCAATGTCTAAGCATGCCAAAATTGGATTTTTTTACAAAGACATTTCTTTACCCGTGAAAGCACTACTGAATGTTTTTTTTTCAGTGATTTTTTTACTTTCATTACTGCAAGCAACGAGGACAATATGAGTGTGTAAGTAAAGCAATATTGTTCTGGAATTAATCCATAAAGAAATCGATATAAGCGAGTAAAGACCAAACTGTTTTGATATATGAAAACTACAGTTAACTAGAGTAACGTTGTTTACATTTTACAACTTTCCTCCATCCGTGATCAAGAATTTAGAATAATTTTGTACAAGAAAGAGATTAACTACTTAATTGAGGCTCTTCAAAATTATTATATTATGCATCTGTAGGAGAAAATCAAAGAGAAAATATTCAAGTTAAAGTGGTTCTGGTACTCATACTTTAACTACCCCTCAGGATTATATAATGTAGTACACAATCATGATATTGTAATTCCATATGCATAAGTTTGAAAGTTCATTGTCTTTTCTGTTCAAAGACTGGAATTCTATCAGAAGCTAACTAACACACACCACACACCCACACACACAATTCAAGAAATAGATCCAAGACAGTATCCAACGATTCTGTAATTTCATTAGCTGTAATAGGATGTATTCCCTCGATACAAATCTTGCATCATTCAGAGATTTGACACAAAAAACGACCGTCCAATACTTTCCCACGGAGAAAGTATTAGACAAATTGAGAAAAAACTCCTCATTTTGCAGTAGTAAACTTAGCTTCTGTTTGAGTTTGAGATATTGAGTACGCAGCAGTGTACTTTTAATTCCCAATTAATGTCCTCTCAACCTGAATTTGGTTCCTGATTGTCCTCCGAATAAGATAATAATAATGTTTGTCTTGTATTCATTACATGTTATGTAGGCAGCTAAGAATTGTGTGTGAGTGTGTGTGTGTGTCTACATTAGGCTACAAGTTACTGCTGTCTATCATTTCCCCTACATTGTGTGTGGTATGTATGTGTAATATGATTTACTTATTTGCTTTTATATATTGTATATTGAAAGATTTTTAAAGACTGTGTGATGTTGATTGTAGGGCAAATATTAGAGGACCCAATGTAATGTACGAGTTTCAATACTTTAGTTAAGGCTTCCCTTGACACAACTTGACATTATATTTAGAAAATACATTTAAATGCAAGTTATTCGAATCAGAATATGTAATGTAACCTTACATGTCTATGTGTGTGTTTAAATTTTTACCTGCCACTACGATGATGAGTCACAATGAAATAATTGCTCCCATGTTTGATATTTTTTAATGAAAAATCCCCACTGAGGGTTTCACAGATTCATTTTGAATATTAACTTCACATAATAAATTTATATTTACTATGGATATTTATATATAGTAGCAGTATATTGTGTGATACGGGCAAAAATGTCTCTCTAAGTACTACATATTATATATAATATTATCATAGGAGATTGTCTGTCTCGCTACAAAGTTTTTTTCTTCTTGACGTCCGTGAAGGCAAGGTCAAGGTAATTGGAAGAGCTGAGAGAGAGAGAGAGAGAGATCAACTTCTAAAGGGTGTTCCTCAGTATCTAAAAAAACAAATTTTGCTTAGGCCTTGAACTGCATTGCATTTTGGACAGTTTTGCTGAGTTGAAGAAAATCAATCTCCCTTTTCATCTCATGAATCATAAACTTTCGTCTAGACACTGACCCAAGAGATCCTCACTGTTGTATACGTATCAGAGATGGACTGGCCAACTGGACCATGATGAACAGGAGATATTGATTAATTCTCCAGGTTCCAGAAATTTGGTCAGATTGATCATCTGAAGGAATGTAACAAGAACTACCAACCAAACACACAACTCGACTCGTTGTTAGTGAGCCGTTCCTTCATGCTGTCCGATTCTAAATTAGAATGCATAATGCACACACACTCCAAGACCCCCAGCATTTTATTGTGACTTTTTGAAAATACTTTGAAACGTTGTTAATATTGCAATTCAGTTCCTTGCTATCCATGTATTAATGTAATGTATATATGTATGACTAATCGACAAGGCGATATCCAATCTCTCTCTCTCTTGAGAGAAGAATCACGCAACAACATTTCCCTCCCACACACACACACACACAATATACAGTGTACAAGTAGTACAGGTCTACAGACTGAGCCATCCATCAAGACAAGGCAACGATCGACGACTGACACTTCACAAACATTCATCTAATTCTTTTATATGTCGTTAAATAACACAAGGGAAAATGACAAAGAGTGACTCTCTATTCCTTACAGTAGTAGTATGTAGTTGCTCAGAAAACCTTTGGTTTCTTTTGTATCATGTTATGTAGAAATATGTTACATTTTGTTTGTATGTATGTGTGTACATATAGTCTATGTAGTTAATACGAATAAAGTACGAGAATGATGATGAATTGTCATTCAATACTGAAAGTGAAAAATCCACACACATGTATTTTCCCCTCCTCTCACACTTTCAATAAAATCTCATTCAGACCCTCATGCCGTATATAATACATATTATTCTTCGCCATACTCCGGCCATGTCCGGAGAACGAAGAATGATTACTAATGTAGTTAGTGTCCGCTAACGTACACAAACTACATTAGTAATCATTCTTCATTCTCCTTCCTGGCCTCCGTATGACTTCGAATAATTACAGCTAATCATCACCTTCCAGGTAAGCCTCGCTTAGCTATAAATTATATATTATGCATATCTACTACACATCTCGAGTCAGGATTCCTGACACGATGACGACGTAGTGGTAGACTCAATTTCATAATCAAAAAGGATTCAAGATGAAAATTCAAGATGAGAAACTTCAAATATTCATATCAAGAATCCAAATTCTAAATAAACCTTGATGATTCCGAAAATACCTTTCTTCATTATACATACGTACGTACACAAGCGATCCTCCTTCCCTAGAACCTAAGTAATAACCTTAAGATTTTCGTTATCTTTTTATATTATCATCATGATGTCAACACATTTTAAGTCTGGTTGGGGACGGAGAGAGACGAGACATTTTCTAGAAATAACTAAAAGTACACCTGAACATTTCATTAGTAAATGGAAAAATTTGTGTCTCTACAGTCTCCAACCAGTCAGAATATGCGTTTTTAAATCTTAATCCAGGTAAAAATTATTGTTACACACTTGGAGCAACGGGCACTGTTAAGTATTGCTTTGCTTTATAATTGTTGGAGCTACACACTAGACAAATTAGTGATGATTAAACTCCTGTTTCTCCAAACGAATCAATATTATACATAAGTAGTATGTATTGGGGTAGACTTTCCTTCCTGTTTTTCTACAGACCTCTCATCTCTCTATAGTACACATTAAGTACAGTATATACATTTTACATCACACACCATTCCGTACTCTCTCATTATTTCATCAATTTTTCATTCTTGATTCTCTATTTAAATTACTAGGAACTCAGAATAAAAATAACAAGTCTACACATTTATATCCCCCTTCCCTCCCTCATAATCAACAAATCACACCTCTTCTTCTGTCTCAGAACGATTGTACGATTATAATACTAAATTTTTTACCCTTTCCTTTTTCTTTAAAAATAGACTTAGAGTGTCAACTTAAATAACTTTGTTTACTTGAAATACTTTGAGTTGAATACCGCTATTATTCATCACTCTACACCTGGTTAATTAAACCAAACCAGGGTTACATATTAGCTGTCAAAAATGAACGATTTACCAGTAAATTGATATTTTTACAAAAAGGAAAAACTACGTCTTTGTCCAGTCGTCTGTTTATTTATTTTTGTTCTCAGCTCGCCCCTCCAGAAAAAATACTCAAGTCACTTTTTTGAAACTGAAATTAGCAAAAACTCCCCTTTGTCTTTTGTCTAGGTAAAGATTAATAAACCAATTTGTTTGTGTATTGTACATGTCCCTGCATAGATAAGTAGATGTGTGTCAGCATCATCATCATTATTGTATTTTAAAATCTCTACAGTACGAATGAATGTTTTGTTTTTTGTCCTTTCATCCTCTATCGGATAGAGTCTATCCTTCACCCGCTCTCATGTCCTTCTACAAGTATTTATTTAATAATATTGTCATGCATTCATTGAAATTCAGAATTTATTACTACCTGCTCAAAGGTGATTTCTTGCAGTGTGTTACTCTGCACTTTAAATATGTATACGTACGTACATGTATGTTTTTCTCAGGTTTTTGTGTTTTCTTTGTCATTATAGTTTTCCCGACGTGTGATTAGAGAGAGAGAAAAAAAATAATAATAATAAGGATGGAGGTTATGAAACGACAGAGATTCTCACATTGTGTCACAGATGAAAAGTAGGGTATTCGCTTTTATAAAATGTAATGCTAACGCCTTCAAATGTCGTTGACCAGAGAGTACAGATCTAAAAAGTGAACTTATCATTTTCGAATTGTTGAATGTGTGTCATATATATTGAAAAACGTTATTATGTAAGTCTTACGTATATATATTTAGAGTAGTAGGATATATTTTAGTTGATTTTCTATAAGTATGTTCAATGTGGTATCATAAATTTATTCCAATAATGCAAATATTTACAATGTATGCCTTTTGTATGCTCTGTCCTCTCTATATAATATATATTCATCATATATTTAATATTTTTAAATATGTACACTCTTTCACCTTAAGATATTTTTAATTTTTAATACATAACAGTGTTATGAATCTAACACGTGTAACTGCTTAAATCAGTCTCGGCTAATATTGTCATCAGAAGAAGAGAGAGGCTTCCATATTATTTCTTCCTTAATATACTTATTAAATTGGGTTTTTTCTCAACACACACAACTTCTTATATATATAGCAGCATCATCATCCTTTGCCTGTACTAATAATATAATGTTCGTATATATTTTATAATATGTATAACGAATTAGTACTTCTCGTAATAAATTGTAGGTTCATGCATCCTGACAAGAAAAGGATCATCATATTCCTGAATCAGTCACTTTTATATTTACTTCCGGTATGTAAACTATGTGTATTGTTGTGAGTGAGTGAGTATGTGTACCGGTCCAACAGCAATAATCCATCATGACTATTCAGTTTTTACAGTGTCAAGAAATTTTCAAAAGTGTGGAGACTAAGCTATCAGCTACAATTGTGTGTAGTTCAGTAACATGGGAAATTTGGGACAATATGATATAACAACCTTCATGCATGTTTATAGCTGAATACCCCAATAATACTATGAATGGAAACTGAGATAAACTTCGTCTCTCACAAATGCACCACTTTTGTTATTATAATGATTCAAAAATTCTCAATTAGTAGGAAATTTGTTTGGAAACGACAAATGGATATTAAAATTATACTTCTTTGTGAGGCTGGACTACGACTTGCACTGTCTAAAATTAATCAAAACTATGGAGCCCCCGACCGTATGAAAAATATCCTTCTTTTTTCTCCTTGTAAATTGACAAAAATATGAAGGTAGGAGCACGTATCGTTAAAGTTGGAAAGCAATCTCATGTATATATTGTATAGGTAAGCGTCCTCAGAAGTCTACTCTAGTGAATCAATTTTTTTCATTCTCGGTGTCGTATTGCTACTGAATGGTAAAGTCCTATGTAATAGGATAGGTATGGTCCAATTTTCTTGGACGAGCATCTAATTCAATTAAACTCTGTCTTATTTCAGAACTAATACATTCCCATTCCTTTCGAATCAGATAAAGTGTGCACTAAATTATTAAACCTATGTAAATATATAGTAAGTATATACTATATTGAAGGTACATAAAAATTGTAATGTTGGAATCAGTAAAAATAAAATAGGAAAATTTATCCTCTATCATATTATGTCAAAAAAAATCACTAATAAACCCCTGGAAACTTTGCCTTATGTAACACTACAGTTCAATCGAAACCTTTCTTTCTCTTCGCTCTTCCATGAAGTAGGAGCAAATGAAAAGATGAAGGGAACATTGAATTTTATGAGAAATTATCCAGTGGATGCTCAGGAGGATGGTTGAAACCCTTTAAAATCAGTAAGATCTACTGGCAACGGATGTATATGTATGTATACCTATCCAGTATGTGTTTTATCATGATTACAACATCCTTCAATATTGTGTATATACATAATACATGTATAAACGAACAAGATGATGGAATAATAATCGTAAATAATTATTTAGTAGTTTCTACACATATGATGATCAACTATGTACATATATTTTGGTTTTCAATATAAAAAATCCATAAAATCAAACATGTATCGAAGTAAAATTAAAATAATAATAATAATATGTAGGTAATAACGAACAAAAAAAAGTAAATCTTATGGATGAAAACAATATTGTTTAGAAATGATTTGCCTTGTAATAAAAACTTTAGAAACGTCCGCTTAAGTTTCAGTTCCAGCAGTTGTATAACAATGTTCACTTTAGCTACGATGCGTAGAAATACTTTTTTGAAATGTTCATGACATATATATATATATAATCTGTCCACATTTATAGTAATTTTGTTTCATAACTAGTAGTGTATGTAGTATAATTAGGATAATATACGATAATACTTTTTCCAACATTTTGACAGAAGAGCCTCCATATTAATTTAAATATTTTTCTATACCATGTAAGTTAGTTAACTTCGATTCTGATTCTGGTAGTTCTACACAAATCATGTGTCCTTGTTCTTAATTATTATGTACTTTTTTTTATAATATTTAATATGGTGAATATTATTACCCAATTTCATGTCCTCTCACTATTCAATTATTGCCAACAACATTATTGCATGTACTTATGGGGGATCGTTCAAAACTTTTATCAATATTTATACCTGGCATTTGTGTTAACGACTTGGAATTCTACTTTGAAGATATTTCGGAAATGATCGAAACACTGAGGCTCAACGTTTTCATTCTCGTCAATATCGTGTGAAAAACTCGACCTAATACAATTCTCTATAAATCTTCTCTTAATTACATATTTTAATAGACTTTGATAGTTTAAAGATCCTCTTCAATAATTATTTACTATCAAAGTTCCTAAATCATAATACAAGTATATATATATATCTATATATATATAACCTAGATAGTTATACACAACAATCATAATCAATTATCACTACAATTATTATAATAGTAATAAGATTTCCTTATTAAAGTATAACCTATTATAATTAAACCGTGTATCATTTTTATAATAGGAATTCATGATAAATACTTTTTCTTATTCTTCCTATCTTTTGTTTATATAGTCCTTGAGATTCTTCAATCAAAATATACACACCCATCATGATTTAATGGGCAAAATAGCAGTGTAAGTTTGTCTGTATAATGCGTACAAAAATCATCGTCGGCTCTAAGTAAGTACTGTTTTTCAATGCAATTCAAAGTGTATTTCTAGCTATTTTAATTTTAGGCTAAATCATAGTTTAATTTCCCTAAACAGTTCCATCATCCTCCCTCTGAACAAACAAAAAAAACTATTCGCATTAGTTAGTTATAGTTCAACTGATTTAATTCATGCTCCACCTTGCTCTGGCATTGATATAACATCACCGTTTCATTTAGTTTTCTCTCTCTCCGAGTTCATGTGTCTGCAAGTTGTAGGAGATCCAAGATCTGAATTAACTTGAGTAAAAAATTCATTCTTTTCATGATTCCCTGACTACGACGACAACAGGGATTCTAAGTGTATGAAAATTTTACTTATTATTCTAAAACTAAAATACTCACCGTGGAGATAAGTCTAGATTAAATTAGTCAGATCTTTTAACATTCTATTAAATGTAGAATTATGTTGAGCAACATAAATTTCTACAGTTTGGTAAACATTGACACGGTAAAACCGCAAAACGAAATGAGCCAAGATTCAAGAGTACACGGACAGTCGATTTGAAAAACATATTACATAAGTATACAGAGGAGTACATACAAAGTTACACTAACGAACATAGTGTAAGTGAAAATGAAAGAGAAACTAAAAAAGAGAAATTTTGACGGGAAGTAGAGAAAATAGATGGAAAATAGCTGGTACAAAGTCAGATCCCTTTCCTTTGATTTTTTATACGAGTGCTTTGTGATTCTGTAGAGAATGAGACAAAACGTCCAATATATTTTGCAAGTAAAAACAAGTTTGAAAACCCTCACAGTGACTCTTACTACCTGCTACATTGTATGTATCTAGTTAGTCAGACTCAAAGTAGGAAAAAACCTACCTTACTAACCAACCAACCGAAAAGTCAAGATAGCACTGACAGCATTGCCGATGTCATTCACTTAACATACATACAAAAACATTTATTCAGACTGTAGAGTCTACAGTGTAGACACGAACTAAAGGGGATACACATGAACAAATGCATCCACCCCATGTAGAAAGAGCACAGGCAAGGCAGTAGTTTTAAGAGAGAGAGATTTACAATGCCAAACTCTTTCCCTGCAAATTACAAATAAAACCCCTTTTAAATCGAAGACAGAACAACATAACCAGATGTGGAGACTTGAATTATGAAAACGGTAATTTCTCTGTGTCCTTTTCTGTGTTTTTTCCCTTTTTAAAATTAAATCACAAAAAAATAATATATATCTTTGTAATATCATCTGAAAACGAACCTATTCGCAAGAATAAAAAATAACAACTCTTATCTGAAGAGTCAAACAGCAACTGACATTTACTTGGACACCTGTCTTTATTCGGTTCATTCTTTCGAATACCACATTCTAGCTCCTGCTTTCATGTCAACCACTTCACTCACAATGCCAAGAAAATAAAAGAACAATCTTCCTTAATAATAAGATGCAAAAAGACATTCTTTTAGTTATCTACTCCCCCTAATATTTTTGTATTATTTGAATCGAATCTTATGGTTTGACAATTTTAGTCGGCAAAAAAGGAGAATAAAAGCGAAAAGAGAATTTTGAGATATCTTACTCAATCAAAAACCAGCATGACAATCAATGTTACTCTTCCTTATCCAGTGTCACACAATTATCCTGCTATTTAAAGAAATATATACACTATATATAAAAATCAACGAATTGATACGAATGTACAGCGAACAGTAACGAAAAAAGGTATTTTAAAAAATGGTTAAAGTAAAACCTTGAAATGATAAAGTCTAGGACTGACCGATATACATCCGTTGCAAACACATGTCCTATAGGAAAAGTTCCAATAACTGTATAATAATTACATGTATAGCTATCTAGGTTAAGTCAAACCCACAAAATTAGACCTTTTAAAAATTAAATGTAAGGTACTCGTAATTATTATGCAAATGCACTTTCGCACTTTGTCCCTAACCTTTCAAACTGACATATTCATATATATCTTAATATCATAAATGTAATCTTAAAATATTGATATTATTCATTATTATAAATGACTTAATATATATCTATACATATTAAAGATATCTTAAATTTATCTTCATATCCTGGAGTAAAATAGTAGAATACTGAGGTTCACGTCACTGAACTTGACAGTGATCAGGTTTTCTAACAATTGAAATAATCCTATCTGATTTTTGTCCAAGTCTTCCTTTTTCTCATCATCATCACAGCTGCATATGAAGAAAGGGTTCAGCCGTGGATAGCAGCACTATTAGTTGGTTTTGTTTGTTTGGGAGAGTAGTAGTTGTAGCTGATATCGACTTGCACTCTTTTTCCAAAAAAAAGTCAACAATAGTACAGTCGTAACAGTTGCTGTTGTTGAGTCGCTGAAGTAGGAGTGGATGAATGTGTAGCACTATTAAGTAGATAGGATTTTATAGAAGACAGTAGAGATGGTAAAGTGTGAAAAAAAGCAACATTTACACGTACGCATTATATACACTTGACCAGTCTATATTCTGCAGACTGGAGACATCCACCGAAGCAGGAAGAGTGTACGTCCCGTACGCTGGGCTCGTTGAAAGACTTGGAATCGCATTGGAGTTCGCTGCATTCTGAAAATTTGTAAGAATCGCCATGTAATATTTCCCTTTGTCAATGTGACGACTAAAGTAAAGCTGGCCATGTGTTCTCAAGACTTTTAAACTCTTTTCTTTGCCATATACTACAGCTTAGATACACTAAACTGTACATTACTCAACGATGATGGTCACTACATACATCCTCACTGAATCACAGTACAAAATCTTCTCCCCCCTCATATATACAGCTGCCTCAACATACTGCTATCTTAGTATATATATATAAGAGGGTTCAAGCCTCTCAAGAGAAAATGTCAGAGTTTTTCAAAGCAAGCTTACCAGGGTTGGCATTGGATAAGGCGAATACCTGTGGGAATAGAATATTTATAATTTTTGTACATTTTCAGAGAGAATGAGCCCGGGACCAGGCAACACATGTGTATATAAATAATCTATTGGGACATAAAATATTACCGATTTATATAAATGAGATACTCACCTATAACTGCCAAGAGAAGGATAATTCAAACCAGCGCCTGAAAGGAGTTTGGAGTAACTTGCTGCTGCTGCAGCTACTGCTGGCTGTAAACCCAACTGGGCTGAAATGTCATAATACGAGATTGTTATTAGTCCTCAACTACTCAATAAGTAATCATGTTTGTGGGAAGAAATTCAATTAAATTTTGCCACTTACCACCAAGATTGGGGCCAACAGCTAATCATACAGAGACAAAACACATTTTGAATTAATTGTTTTCATTGACAGTTTCTACTTAATTTTGCTAGTCTAAAAATTCTCAAATCTAAGCCGGTCCATTCCATTACTCAACTAATCATGTTACATATTTTTGCACTGTATAAATAAATATATGAAAGCAGTAAGCAAAAGATATATTTTGGAAAAATAGAAATTTTAGAAAGAAGGAGAGGACCTCTTTGGGTGGAGAGAGGACTAGTGACAGTAGTAATTAAAGGATTCTGCAATGAGCAATTAGCACGCTTGAATGAATAATGATGAGAACCTTGGGCTGCCAATGTGGAAGCCGCGGACAGAGGAAGAACCATTCTTTTGGCTGTTAAAAAAATAAATAGTGTTAACCAAGATTATCAATTAATTTCATTTTTAAGACAGGAATGGAAAAACAAATTCAGTTCATCTAGTTCTGATCGTTTGTCCAAGTACCAACGGTTTGTGTTACAAAAGCGAGTGTGTAAGTGAGAAACCACACTGAGTAATATGTCAGATTTTACTTGACATTATTTTGCTTAAGCAGTTTTCAAGTGGACTTGACAGCATTTCCGGTCATAGTCTTTTTCCCATGTCGGACAAATGAACTGAATTAATTTGAAATGTTTTTATATCCCATCAATTTTTTTGTTTCAATAAATTGTTGATTACTTACCTAGCAAATTTAAGCTGGCTACAGTTTCCTTAGGCTGAGCTTTCTTGCATTCCACCTTTGTGAAACAAAAAAGAGATAGAGAACAAACATAAAGGCAATCGATAAAAAATTCATTCCTTGACAATGAAAAATCCACTTGTCCATTAGCCGAGAAGAGCACAAAAAATTTATAATAGATTGCTTATGAAAGATTCAATAAAAAATCAAATCGATACCTTTTTTCCTTTAATCGTATGGAAATGAATCTCACAGATTCGGTCAACTACGTCCTCGCTATCGAAAGTCACAAAGCCAAAGCCTACAAAGTATAAAAAGACAATTTTTTATAGGAATATTTTTTAAAATCTTTAAGACAGGATACAATTAATTTATCCATGATAAAGTCAAAATCATTATAAAAAATTGTCAAAGGCAGAAAATGAGACTATGCTAGAAGTTTTAGCATGCCTCTAACTGGTACAATCAATGTTTGAAATTGAAAATCACATAATCTAAAGTAATATAATGCAGTATGTATACTCGTAATAAAACTTTCGAAACATTTTTCTTTTATATATAAATTTCTTCCAATTTTGATGTTACTCACCTCGATGTCTTTTCGTCTGTTGATCCATTAACATGACAGCCTCCTCAACCTAAAAAAAATAGGAGGCATGTGTACACATATTTCCCAGAGAGTCACCATTGTATAAACAACGTTAAGAAATAATTGAAAGTTTAAACAAACCTTTCCAAACTGTGAGAAATAAGATTTGACTTCTTCCACTGATGTTTCCTGGCTTACACCTCCAACAAAAACTTTCTTGGTTTTGTTTGATCTACATTATCCGAACAAACATCAAGAGTAATTTTTAAACCAGTTCACATTCTTTTCCTTGTACATATAATATCTATATGAGATGCCATGACATTGTCTATATTCTAATTCTTCCTGCTGTAGTGCATGTGTATAGTAACATAACTATGATTTGAGAGCTTTAATTTTTGTCGTCTTAATGATCCTGTGATTCTCTTTCAACCATCTTTCTCCTTCCTTTTCTCCTAAGGAACCCAAGTCACGCGTAGTGATTCGGGTTTACGCCGCTCAGTAATTTTCCTACGACATTGATCCAACCATCATACGACAGTAACACACACAAAGTCTGTGTGTCCTTTATATAGTGTCTCATAGTTAGCTTCTTTGCAGGAGAATTGAGGTGCAATGGAGAAATATACGCAGTGACTTTGCTCAATAATACATATGTAAAGCATTTAATTTACTTTCAACGGAAAACAGACCTACGGATGGATCAAAGCAAAAAAATGCTTATTTTAAAATAATTAGATATAATATAATGTATATGTCGTGGCTCACAACGACGGTTGGCTCAGAGCGCTGTGAACCGGCTCAGAGCACACAATCGTTCCTAGCTAGCTCAGAGCATTCACAAGTACTCTACGCTAGCTCAGAGCAACAACGTACTTTTACTAATGATATGCATATGAAATT
>WJFB01001679.1:0-27825 GCA_009870185.1 Pygmarrhopalites habei
CAAAAATGACAAAATGACCGCATCGAGAAGTTACTGTCCCGAATTCCGAGTAAAATGCCCGGTCGGGCATTATACTCAACTATTGCCAAAAATTCCACCTCAGGTCACCTTCGGTGGCTAATTTGACTACTTTTAATCAAAAATTGAAACATTTTTATTTTCAAGTCCATTTTACTGGCACCCAGCTGAGATTTTTACTCTTGTCCGGATCACGAGGGAAAAAGTTAAGAGGGACACACACACGATAACATGTGTGTGTGTCATGGACATTTGATATACAAAATAATTATTTGACTTGTCTCACATCAGACCATAATTTACAACCAATTAGCATTGATGATTTTTGTCAGGCTCTAATATCTTCTGAGTACAAAAAGAGATTTGTAGCGTGTGTGTGTGTGTGTGGGTGACTCATGCTCATTATTTGATCATTTTGAATAAACTTGTAATTGAACATTTATCCATGCTATTTGTACTACATATCAATTTCTGTTGTGTTTAATGATAATTTCCTCTTTATTTAAGGATGAGGTCATAGAAGTTCTTCGAGGGGTCATCCTGGACTCCAATGATATATGTGCACTAGTCGTGGGGGAAACTTGTGGCAAACAAAATTCTCCTCTCTTACAATGGAACGTCGCTTTCCCACCGATTCCAAAACCACCCGTCCCTCCCTACGTCGAACCGAAGGTACTTGACACTCTCATTTCATTCATATCATTTTCCTTGAATCCTTCTTTATCACACACACACACACACAAAGGGATCCTGTGTCACAACAGCGAAGGAACACACACGAAGGAGATCATGGGGTCTTCTTCTCTTCACAACTCTTTTTATTTGACTATGACGTGTCACACTGAGAAAACAATGATGGCTCATTTTCTATTTTCTTTTCACATTTGACCGTGTAAACACACACAGAGTAAGAGAAGGAGAGAGATAAATTCCTCAAAGTCTTCACATGGGGATGATAGGTTGAGCTGCACGTTTACACAAGTTTTACAATTATTTGTTTATAGATTTTTTTTCGTGGATTAACAACTGACTGTTACAGCAAAGACTCACTTGTCCTAATTTCTAATTTTACTGTGGACATTCATTCCCATCTTTTACGTTTATACTTACTAAACTCACCCCACGACAGTTCATGATAGGATGGGGGTGAGTCTAATTGTCATGCAGTCAACATTACTCTCGACAAGTATCGTTATCTCGTGTGTGTGTGTGTGTGATGATACCCTGCTTGCTACTACACAATCACTTCCTTGTGTGTGTGTGTGTGGTGCGGACCCACGTGAAAACTGTCCTAGACAATGACTAATTATAATACGCACCTGAGATCATAGACTATATCATTTCATCCTGACTCGTCCTCGGCCGTTACTCTGAACTTACGACCCGCAGAAGAAAAAATAGATTTTTCGCCAATGTATTTTTAGACCCACCTTACATTCACATGCTTGTTTTGATTTGTCGCACTGCTATGTTTGCCGTTACACACCCCTTCATTTTTTCCGATCGAACCACAAAGATAACAAGAAGAGCTGACAGGATGATGATGTGGCTGACTCAGCTGTTGTCAATGTAAAGCACGTGCAAGTTGGTTTAGAGTACAGTAAGAAAAGTTTTTAGTAGGGTGAAGCGGTTAATACTTTTTTGGACGGGGGTGAAAAAAACCAGGCAAAAATTTGATGATGCTTCCTTCTATTCAGATGAATTCTTTGAGGATAGTAATTTGGTTACTCATTACTTTAGTCCTCAGAAAAAATCAGTGAAAAAGTTTTGGCAATGGGGAGAATCAATTTTTTTCATACTCTTTCATTTTTTTCTCATTGGAGACAGTGTCAGTGTAATAAGGAGTAACGGAGGTTGAGATTTTTCAGTGCATCTTTTACAAATCAAGTCATTCAGCTTCTTGTCATCACAACAACGGGAAAATAGTATAAATCTGTTAATTCTGTTCTTCGTTTTGTTCTTAGCCTGGAGGCGCCAGACTAAAAGTGTTGCAAATTTCGGACACCCATTGGGACCCACACTACGAACCCGGGTCAAATGCAGACTGTAATGAACCACTCTGTTGTCGTTTGAGTAGTGGACCTGTCCCACCTCGACCTCATTTGGGTGCAGGGATCTGGGGAGACTACAGAAAATGTATGTATTAATATTTATTCTTAAAAAAGTATAGAACTTTAGTTGTAAAATTTTGCATTCAAATTTTTCAGGTGATACACCTAGGAACACGATGGAGTCCATGTTTGATCATATATCGAGAACCCATCCTGTGAGTTGTACTGTTCAAAAATTAGTTAGATTAGTTTATAAAGTGGAGGAAATATTGGTTATTCTATAATGGATGGATGTTTAGGATGTGGATTATATCATCTGGACTGGAGATATCCCAGCCCACGACGTCTGGAATCAAACGAAGGCTGCCAATTTGCAAATACTCAAAGATACCGTTGACCTCTTCATGCAGTATTTCCCTGACACCCCAATCTTCCCTGCTTTGGGTAACCATGAAAGTGTCCCGGTGAATAGGCAAGTCTCTCTCACATTCCCTACATTCAAAATTTTATCTCTGTCCATTGTCAGGAGTAATAATTTGTTGTGACAAAAAATATCCACAGTTTCGCTCCACCGTGGATGGCCAATCCAAGGTTTAGTGTTGACTGGCTTTACGATGAATTGCAAAAGGAATGGTCACGCTGGCTCCCTTCAACCAGGTACATAAATATTATGCGCATTTTTGTAACTTTCAATTTTTATTGTAAATCCCCTAACTAACGTATTTTTTCCAAAATAGTCGGAGTACCCTCAGGGAGGGAGCTTATTATTCGACCATGATCAAACCAGGCTTTAAACTCATTTCACTCAACATGAATTATTGCAATAATAAAAATTGGTAAGGACACTTTACTAAGAGAGGGGATTTTGAGACATAAAAATTACAGAGATTCTGTAGTCAAAATTAATGCAATGGGACATGTGCTTGTTAATTACAGGTGGCTCCTAATGAACAGTACAGATCCAGTGGATGAACTGAAATGGTTAATATTTGAACTACAGTCTTCAGAGTTGGCTCGTGAGAAAGTTCATATTATTGGTCATATCCCTCCTGGTCACTCAGACTGTATGACAACTTGGTCTCGAAATTACTACAGAATCATTTCAAGGTAAACATTTTTGTCTGTGCCATCCTAAAATGTGTGAAGAAATGAGTTCAACTAAATCTAAAGTGTGAGGAAATGTGTCTAGTGTAATTATTATTAGGTTGAATATGGATTGAAATCAAGTTTACAAAAAATAATTTGTTCTTACATGTATTTAGTTGTTGTGGGATGGTGTTTTTTCATAATTACAAAGAATTAAAAGTTCACACTTGAGTTTGTCACTTAATTGGAGAGTGGAACAAGGAACGGATGCGGATGGAAGGAAGGAATGGACGGATGATTTTTATTATCATCATTTACTTTCGTCTACCTGCATTATACTGTATAATATTCCTTGTGTGTGTACAAAAAAACCCCTATTGTGTGTTAGGGAAGAGTAATGTGCGTGAATGGATGACACATGTGTGTAAGGAAATGAAATGAAAACATGATTGTGTAAAAAAGAATCTAGTTCTAGTTCACGACCTGTTGATTTCAATGCACTTAAAACTTTGAAAGACAATGAACTAATTATATTCTTACATATACTTACCTGTGTGTTGTTGTGTCTGTGTCTGTGGTTCTGATTTCCACTAACCCATTGCTTACCTTTGCTCTGGTTATAGATTTGAAAGTACAATTGCTGCTCAATTTTTTGGCCACACTCATTATGATGAATTGGAGTTATTCTACCCCCAGGTACATGAATTTTTTTCTCACTTTTTTGGAAAATGTCAAAATGATGGGATTTACCTGTCCACCCAATTTATCAGAAAAAAACTTTTTGTGCTTTTTATGGGACAACCATTTTAAATATCTTCATTGTTTTTTTACTTTGTTTTGTGTCTCAGGAAGACCCATTTCGTGCTTGCAGTGTTGCTTACATTGGACCCTCAGTCACACCTTACTTTAATCTCAATCCTGGCTACAGAATTTATTATGTTGACAACGATGACAAAACAAATACTCGTGTGAGTTAAAGGAATTAAATATAATCATAAATTTTGTGAGAAGTCTCTGATGATGGAATTAAATAAAATCTGTGTTCCATTTTGAAGACGGTGATAGACCACGAGACATGGGTAACTGACTTGGGAGAGGCTAATCGAATCAGGCATGTCTTTTTCTTTATGATTCATCAAATCATTCATTGTTGGCCAAATTTTAATTGACCTTATTTACTATTTCAGAGCTCCAAAATTGACATGGTACGTGAAAATTCTATTGATACATAATATGTCTATTCCCCGCATTGATTACATAACACAAATTCTTGTATTTACTGTTTACATAAAGTCTAATTATCTTTTTTTCCCTTAGGTACAAATTGTACTCAGCCCAACAGGCCTACGGGATGTCATCGCTGAGTCCACAAAATTGGGATGACTTGGT
Organism: Pygmarrhopalites habei; assembly: GCA_009870185.1. Lineage (NCBI taxonomy): Eukaryota > Metazoa > Arthropoda > Collembola > Symphypleona > Arrhopalitidae > Pygmarrhopalites > Pygmarrhopalites habei. The sequence goes on from WJFB01001679.1 coordinate 4,545, forward strand.
CATGGCCATGTACAAAAATAAAAATATTTTCAATTTATACTATAGGTGAGAAAAAAAAAGTTTAATTGGCATTTAAAATCTAGACTGCGTAATGATGAAAGTTTCATCATGAAACTCTCTGACTGTCTTTTTTTTCTACACTCAAGATTTTACAATAAAAATTCACCGGTGGCTCCGGAATGTGACGATGAGTGCATCAAACGTCTACTCTGTGATGCCCGTTCAGGGAAAAGTCATGCGAGGGAAGAGACTTGTCGGCCCAGGCCAACAAATCTGAGGTCATCTCGTGATGGCTACACAGCCAAACCTCAGAGTCGAATGGCAATGTTATTCAGTAGCATTTCTTCCGCGTAAGTTTTCCTTCTTCTCTCATACAATTTACACCGTGTATGTCACCCCCATTGCTTGGGACTTTAATTCCAATTTAAATTGTCTTAATTCAATGTCGTCTACTCAATTTTCTGTGCTCATTGGCTTCCGTTTCCGACTGACTTGTTTGTGACTGTGTGCCATAATAATTTATCTTATGTACCATATTCTGTGTAAATGTGTGTGAAATGTGAATGAACCACCGTGGGAATGACAATGCCACATGCACATGCCATGCATGAATCATGTTTTGTCTCAAACTGTCATTCTTTTTTTCTTTGTTTTTTTATTATAACTTCAGAATCTCCTCAATTATTGGCTTCTTCACGTTTCCCTTTGGCTTTGGTTAAAAACAAGACACTGTGTGCATCATGTGGGGATTGAATGTGAAGTGTCTCCCTATCTCCCTTTTTAATCCCTCCTGTCTGTGCATGCTATGATAATGATGAGCCATGATGGAACCAAGTCAACCCAAATCTCAGTCGTCCAAAAAAAATATTATTGTAGAGAAACACACACACAAAACGCCATACAAAAAAAATACAAAATACACGTCGTATTTAAATCATCACAAAAGTATTCACTATTATTTTTTTTGATCTTGTACATGTTTAAACTTTTTGTAGGATAAAGTGCAGTGTGTAGATATTAATGTGTATTTAGGAAGAATATTGTGAAATATGTCATTGTTAATGATTAAGCGCCAATTGTGACGACCTAACTTACATTTACGTGTGTGTAAAGGGAAAATATGGATGAATGATAAATTATACATAAAAAGAATACAATTCTGTAGAGTAGACAAGAGAGAGAATACAGGAATCTTATGAACCTTTTTTTCTGGAAAAAAACCTTTTTTTACTTGTTGACATGAAGGTAGCTATTACTTCTTTCCCTTATATAATGATTACATGAAATTATAGAGACTGTCGTAGATATAATAATATCCCTTCCATTCCTCATCTCCTCTTGTATCCATCTTCATTATTTGTGTAATGACTTTTGTCACTGTTTTATTCAGCAAAAAATAATATAAGCCATTAATATTTTTTCCCCTTTCTAAATGTACCTCTGATGAATTACTAATTAACAAGTCAATTAAAAATAAGATGGGGGATAGTTTGTGAGTTAACAAAAGTGTCGAACTGCGTGTGTGTGTGACTACTGAAAAAAAATCCTTTCCTCTCCAATAGAAATTGTTGACATACCTAGTATGTAATGGGGGGAAAATGGCGGCTGTGGGGATGTTGTTACTTAATTAGATTATAAAATTAAATGAGTTCGTGATATTAGTACACTATTAATGGTTAATAGTTAAGTAGCTGCGATATGCTATGCATGAATCAGTGTGCTCAAAGTACACTGATGATATTGTGGTGAATTTGGCGTGGCCATATATAAATCTTCCTCAAGTGTTACTTTTATGTTGTACTTTAAACTCCTTTTTTTAAATAGTTAAATATGGAAATATTTTTGTTGTTGTCTGTGTCTGGGTGTCTACACTGTTTATGTATGTATGGATGATGTAGTATTGACAAGAAAGATAGAGAGAGAAGATAGTTACAACTTTACAAAGAGGAAAAAAATGAATGTTTTGGAGTAAGTGAGTAGGTAAATGGTGTGTGGTTTCTTCACCTCTGTGTAAAAATATGTATGAATTAAGGTTACGGTCGAGTGTATCCAGGTGAGTTTACTCTACCTGTTGAAGCTTTAACTCGAAAAATTCTACTTTATTTGTGCATCATGCATGGCGGACATATAATCTTGTTTTTAAGGGAGAGAGACTAGGAAGGTTGACGTTGGATTTTACTCAAATTGTTTTAGAAGATGACCACAAAAATGTACATATAGAATTATTAAATGTTAAATCCTCTCTGTCCCTGTCCTTCCCCATCATAACGTAATTAGCTATTTTTGTTTTTTTGATACGAAAGAGGGGCAAATGTATAAAATCGTCAAACGTAAGTAAGGTAGATTTTAAATTCGCTATTATATAAAAGAAAGAGAAAAAAAACATGTGAAAAATGAAAATGTTAACCACTAACTTTTTGTACAGCTGAGCTCTACTTGTCAAAAGCCTTTGACTTAAAGGGTGAATCCAAAACTAGTTAAAAAATGCATGCAATCAATAACATTGTTTAAGTTCCTTCCTGCCGCTGTACTACTTACATTATTATGTACATTGTGTTGTCACATTCTTTACATTACTGTCAGTCAGACGTTTTTAATTATGTGAATGACTTGATTTCAAATTCAAGTAGTGCTAACCACTAATAATTTTTTGTACTCATCTGTGGAAAAATGACGCTAAAAGTTTTTTTAACTCTGCTTTTTATGCTACAGTCTTTTTTATGGATCTGTAATCTGTTTTTTAGAATTCGACTCTTCAGAGGAACTTTAGGTTGGACAGCCTCAATTTTCTAACAGTTTTTCATCAGTGACGGTTCGTCACTGATGTTATTCCTTCATTCAATTTGGTGAACCTTTATTTTGTCTCACATTGAATTTTAAGATTGAATCTTTATGCAATTTAAGGGCAATACAGTAGTATTTACATGTATGATGTAATTCTAAAGGATTGTCCGAGAGTTTGCTTTCTCCACTGTGTACCATTATTACATGGTTTCTTGACTTGCACTAATTTTGTAATTTTTTCTAGAATTTATTAGTATTTACTGAGAATATGTTATGTCCCGTTTTATATACAAAACATACTTGGCCGTCTTTAACCTGCGGTACTACTTTACAATGTCTGGCCTTTCATCATTAAATATGATACACACATTACTAACCACATAATAGAAAGTCATTAAAAGTAACGAAAAGGTACTTTAGACATTGCATATGTACTACATATTATGTAGGAATAATTTGTTTTTGTACCCAATTTTTTTTCGTGTAAACCCTGTATATTGTGTGTACTTGCGTCAGTACAATAGCTTTGTTAAGTTTTGTGTGTTTTTTAATTATTAAAAAGAAAATAAGTCAAATCTCAAGATTTATTATATAAATGAGCTCTTATAAATAATACCAGGACAAATGTAAAATTGCATAGGATATATGCAAGGTGAATGTAAAAAAAATGAACATGTGTGTATTTTGATGACGATGTACTACATACTAAAACAAATTTCTTGAAAATGTTGTTCATGAAGTAAATTGTACAGATAAAAAATAGTGAGTAACTGTGAGTCGTTGCCTTGTGCTGGCAACACAGGAGAAATAAATAATTGTAAATGGTCAAGTCAATGACATGGTGTCATTAGCCATTTTTTATAAAATTATTGTAGAGTTCTATAATAAAAAAATATAATAACCATTGTAATACATATGAGGACATTCAAAAGGATTGTAATAATTTGAAGTGTGAAAATGAATGTGTATCAAAATAAATTCGACCTGATCTCTTGAGTTGATTTGAGACGTGGTACCATGATAACACTCCCGCATGTGTGTCCCCTAATCATTGTTCTGTAACGACTTCAAATCAATTGAAATTTGTCTAGACGGGTTTCGAAAAAAATTAGGGAACCTATTTGAAATCCAAAAATATGGTTAAAAAATTATCAGAGTTCATTGAACGTTGGTCGCTTCCACTTTGATGTCAGGTTGTATCAACAACGACTGTGGGAGACCCCCTTCATATTTATGACCTCCGGACGGATGTCCTAATCATTATTTGCCATTCAGGGACTGACTAAATATGAACAGAGGAAATAAACAAATTGGTCTGTGATGATATGGAATTAAAGAGGATAATTCTGACATGGTGTTATGAATTTATAATATCAAGAGGGGTACTCTTATCATATTTGCACGCTTCTGGATTGGAGGTGTGAGATACCACATCCATCCACACACACACACACCATAACAAGGCTCAATGTGAAAAAATTTGCATAATATTTGTACGTCACAACTAATACATAGTTGAGCCATTCAATATTTAAGGGAGCATGTATGAGGGCAATGGCACTTCTCCATGTTTATGTAATTTGATCCCTCATCACATACCATGTTGTAAGATAAATGTTTGCAAGTAGTCATTACAAAGTACGAATTGAATAATTACAGACGAGAAAAAATGTAGTCAGCCACATGGTGACAGATTAGCAGCTAATCATTAGCTGGAAAAAAGTGGGGAAAAATTTGGTGATATTGAATGTATGTATTACATACTATATAGTTAAAACTTTAAAAATTTATTGCAACAGTCAAATATTACGAGGTTTCGGTTACTCAATCGTATTAATGGAACTGGAGAGAGAGAGAGAACATAAGGTCTTTTTTTGAAGAAGAAAAAAAGAGGAGGAGAAAACATTTTTTCCTCTACATATTGTGTAGCTAAGGAAGATTACAATTATTTATCGAAAATTTTTTTTTCTAATTCTAATAAAATATGGTAAAATAAATGAATAGGAGAGCAAAGTTAGACAGACTGCGAAAGAAGTTCTTTGTGTATTATTATAATTAAATGCTAAAATCACATGTGTTATCCATGCAGGGTTGTGTGGGACAGGAATATGAGGAGAGGGCTCGTCAAGATCAACTTTGGGTCGTCAAGCGATCACAGTTTTCATTTTCTTATCCACATATAATATACTATAAATAATATACATTTTCCTTGTCTTCATCACTTAACTTTCTAAACCAAAAATTGAATTAAATTGAACCTACATGTTTATAATATGTACAAGCAATGTGTACGTAAGACTATTTAATGTGTGTGGCGAATAAAAGATTTCAATAGCATGGACGCCGGCCATCCAACCCTCTCTCTTGTTCTTAATCTGAGTGAGTTTGGCAATCATTCATATAACATCAACATTAACAACGTGAATGACAAACTAAACATTTTACATATCATAAGAATGTGTAAAATATATAAAAATTTGTACAAAAATCATTTCAGCTTGGAAACGACGACGACGACTACTTTAATTTTTCATTCCAGGATAAAATGATGATACTCACTCAAAGTTAAAAATTTTAAGAGTGAATGTTAGTGTTTTTTTAGAAAAAATATTGTTGTTGAATTATCATTGTTTTGACATACAAAATTATATTCGAAAAATATTTCATTCGCATCACATATCAGTCCAAGAAAGGCCTTGTTGCAATTATTTTCACTCTTGTTTCCTATTTTGTCAACAATAAAATATATTGTTGGAAATTGTTGACCCATTTGGAACACAATTTTTGGGTTCACCAATCTCTCAACATCATGATCTAATTGGTATAAAAAATTATTGCAATGATTGCATATTTTGTTTACAACAACAATCTGGCAACAATATAATACTTGTAAATTTTCTTTTTTTTTTCAAGAAAGGTAATCATCATCAAAAATACTTCCTAGTTGAGCATGCACCAATATTGCGCGCTTATAAAATACTTTACACATTACACAATAATCATTATTTAAAACTTGTTTCCTACTTAACATAACCTATATAATATTGAATATTATATGAATATTAAATATTCATATTATCCTCAACTTTATGTATATAAAACTAGAGGTTATTTATACTATATGTATTAATTACATCTCATTAGGTTCATAATTTTAGATTAATGCCCTCTGAGTAAGTGTATTGTTTCCATATTTGAACATCATTATTATTGACATTGAATATGTTTCTTAAGCGTTTCGTTCTCGGTGTGATTTGATAAATTATCAATTGATAACTATACAAGGCGATGATGAGAGGGAGAGGGTCTATGGACAATTGTGGATACCGTGATTTTTTTATGTATATAAAAAAACCACAATCTTTTGACTCAAAATAGTCCAAGTCTCTCCCTCATCCATCTCATCTTTGTTTCATTTCTTTTGGAACAAAATTTATACTTATATAAGCTCTCCAGTGTCATAGGTGAAAGGAGTTGACAAATATAAGAGTACGAACACACGTATTATTAAGTAAGATGACACGTTGAGTATCATCTCATTCCTTTTTGTAAAAAAAATTACCCCCTCAAATATATAAAAATCTTCATAAATGCAATCATTATAAGGGTAAGTAATAATAAGGGTTTTAAGTATTTCAAAAAGTCTCACATGATTTGTTCAATGGCAGTACTTATGATGTATAAATCATAGTCTTATATATCATTTCATAGTTTTTCAGAACAATTGGTAATAATAAAAAAAAAATTTATAAAAATTAAAATAATATGCAAAAAAAATGTTCATTAAAGACTTTTCTTTGTTGAAGATAAAAATAAAAAGTTTAGTTTTTTGAGAACTATAATTTAGGTAGGTATACAAGAATTGTTATATTTTTAACAACATAATCACATATCAAATATATATATTTATACGTAGTATAGAAAGATAAAGAGAGAGAGAGAGAGAGAGAGAGAGCATGCAATTAATTGGCAGGCACGTTCATAATATCAATTAAATACGTCGTGTTTCCAAGACTTTTAGTCCCGTGAATTACTAGACCTAATCGTAGTAGAGAAAGAGACAGAATTAAAAGAAGAAGAAGAAGGCTAAACTCTAGCAAGTCGCCGTAAAGCTTTTTTTGATCGCTTGATAGCCTTGTCGGATTTCGAATTAGTATTTTCATTATTAGTTAAATTATTACAAGAATCAGTAAATGATAAAGAGTCTCCATTAATTTCCTTACATGGCCTTCCTGGATGTTCTGTACATTGACAGTGACAGCAAAACCGGTGAGAGCATTTTGGACATTCTGTTGACTCATTTTCTCCGTGTTGTTGTTGCTCGTTGATACTACTTCGACTACCACAACTAGTACTACTTCGACTGGTATTGAAGCTACTGAAACTGATGTCAGAATCTAGGGATTGCTCCGCAGCCGAGTCTCCATCGTGGTCATCTCTTTGTCGTAGTAGTAATCCGATCTCAGTTGACGACTTTCTATCCATGGGTGATGGCGGTGAGGGTATGAAGCTCATAGAGAGTAATTCTTCCGTCGATCCATCTTCTTCAATGCTGATCATACTGAGTTGATCCTGAGGAACTTCGATTGATTCAAATCCAGAATCCTGAGTTATATTACTGGTAGAAGGACTTGCTGCAACAGCAGAAGCCAAAGATGAAGATTTTTGTTGAACTTTTGAACAAGAGTCGAGTATCTGTCTGAATCCACCTTGTAGTTGTCGGATTGAAGCAGCAGTCGATATTGGTGATGGTACTGGTCCTGTACATTTTGGACAACGAAATAATGTTTGTCCTTGCAGCAATTTAGTACCAGCCTATAAAAAAATTACATTGAGAGGGAGAGAAATTAATAAAACAGTTTAATTCAAATAAAGTTTATCCATTGTAGCCTTCACAAATTCTGAGAAACAAAGACTTACTTCATATTCTAGTAAAAATCTTGAGGTAGGTGTTGATATACTTCTTGCTGGAGGTTTTTTGGTTGAAGTGATTGACGAGTTTGGACGAGAATTTGAGACAGTTCGTAGTATACTTCTACTTCCAGGTTTTCCATCGTGAGCGTAACTTTTGACACCCCCATTGTTCTTTGAGCTTGGTGTTGCGGAGTCCTATTTTGTTAATTTCAACAAGAAATTGTGAAACGTTACAACGTTTTTTTCACCGCACATATGTACTAAGTATGTACTATGTTGTTCTTTGAATAACTAATAAAACCTTTGTTTTCAGGGCTTTGAGTATATAACATACAACATGATTTTCATTGAAATGACCAAAATGTGTGTAAATTTTTCCAAATGAATAATCCTTACCAATGAGCATCCTCTCGCAATATTCTCTTTGTTGAGGCGAATTTTGTTGACCAGTTCTACTCTTCGACTATCAATACGAGGACGACGGAGTAATGTACTTTGCCAAGCTTTAGAAACTTGATGATAACTCCGAAGATCTTGTGGTTCCAGCAGATCTAAAATTTTGTCCAAAACTAGGTCCGGTAATTGTTCCAATCTTAAGAAAGTCTGCTGTTGTTTTAGTTGCTGTTGACTTATAGTACTACGAACATTAGCAGAATTTCTACTAGTCTCGTCTCTTGCAGTGGACTTGGGTGCTTCCATTGGCAAGGCGTCAAGTTGTGTGGTGGAAGAGGCCATCGGAGCTGATATCTGAACCCGTTTTTGTCCGTTTTGTCCACTGCAAAATCAACATTTAGGGTATTTTATCAGGTGGAACGAGGTTAAAATTATAAAAAAAAAAATATCCAACCGTCAATCTCTGTTGCCGCGTTCCCTTTCCCTCTAAAAGTTTAGAGAGAGCTAAAGTCTGTCCGTCGGAAAGGTACACACATTATGAAAGTCGCAAAAAACGAAAAAAGGTCCATTATTTACTTTTGATTATTGCGTTTGTTTGTTGATTAGTCGGAAGTCTGGTCAGCCACACTCGTACAGTCCTTTGTTTGTCCTTGAGTAGACCTTGTGTCAACATTCTCGACTGGGTTCAACATGGCCAGTCCAAGTCAAAATTCGACTGCTGGAGGTGCCGGTCCGTCGGGTGAAACTTCAGGTTCGAAGGATACATCCTCAGCCAGAACTCCTATGGTCTATGTTTGTGGAGGTGAGAAGACAAAATAATTAACTAATACTTAATATTATTTTGATGTGAATCCAAATGTAATTTCTCTCTTTTTTTCCCTCAGAATGTCACGGTGAGAATGAGATTAAACCCAAAGACCCCATCAGATGCAGAGAATGTGGGTACAGAATCATGTACAAGAAGAGAACGAAGCGACGTAAGTACTTATTTATTTATATGACTAAAAATAAAATAAAAATGTCACAGACAAAAGATTTCTCATAGTTGGAGGAGGGGGTTGTTGTGTGTGTGGGTGAAATGTGTGGTTATGTGTAGTAGACACAGAGAACTGAGAAAATTTAGCTTACAACTTGAAACACAATATTGATATTAATAGTCATATATATATCGTTAATTTGAAAATTTACAGACTTCTTTCTTGTAGTAGTAACAGCTTTGAATAATAATATTATTATTTAAATTAAATAATAATTTTTTTTGTATGCACAGTGATCGTTTTTGATGCCAGATGAGCAGAGCACAAAAAAATTTAAGCCGCTTGTTCCGGGTTTGTTGAGTCCGGCAGCCGCATTACTTCGGGAAGCTCGGGTGGTTGCGATAACGGTGCAATGTCTATTTCTTCCCACATTCCGTTATCATCTCTGTCAAATTTACAAACACTCGTGAATTCATTGTAAAAAAAGAATTTACCTTCTATGAATACTGTACAATAATATATTTTTTAAAAAAGAATCTCTTGACTATCTCTCTCTCACAAAGTTTATTTAATCAATTACTATCGTAATATTGACTCACTTGAAAACTAAACCAATTGTAGCAGGGAGTTGAGGCTTTGCTGTTAAATTCATATGTCGAAAAAAAACAATTCAAATATGTCGTTCAATTTTCATAAGTTTTTACTCTAAGCAATAGTATAAAGTTTACCTGTTCCAGCATTCAAACCATAGTCACCTATGTGTTTCTCATCCTTGAGTTCTTCTCGATCTCGAAACAATTTCTGATCTTCAGGCATTGTTTTTGTAATTCCTGTGTATGATAAAAATAAAAGTCATTCACATTTCATACGGTTAGGTCGTTGCATGTAACACTCATCTAATCACCGGCGTATGGCAAGCAAAGCTCTCACATACCTGTATATAAGCTTGTTTTTTACGAATAAAGAAGTGTATAAATAGAATTACCGGCAATCATCCTCTTTAATTCTAAAACAGTTGTGTCTTCTTTTGCATCAATGAAAATGGTCGTTTTCTTTCGACGCTGCAAAGAAAAAGTAGATTGATATTTTATTATGTCCTAGACATTAGGTTTAAGAAATTTATTAATAAAATTTGAACATCACTTACCACCATAAGAAAAACGTCCTGAAAAAACAAGAAAAGAAAGAAATTAAAATGTGAATCAATAATACAGAACCATTTGTTAAATTAATATTACTAACTGGAGGACCAGTCTCAACTGCCTCTTCAACATTTTTTGACTTTTTCTTCTTCTTTTTGCTACCACCCTTCTTTTTACTTCTTCGTTTACTTTTACCCCTTGATCGACTTTTCGGTGGTTTAGGACGACTTTGTGGTTTCGGCTTGATTTTCTTAGCTTTACTCTTACTTTTACTCTTTGGTTTACTCATTGCTTTGGACTTGGCCATTACTCTAGCTTATAATTAACTCATTTAATGGGATGATTACTCTATAATATCATGACTTTCTTCAAATTGGTTATAATACTCTGACTCTAATAAGCTAATTGTGTTAGTTTCAAATTCTTCAACAATATAAACAAAATTATCAAAAAAAACTAGAATGATACCTGATGCCTTAGTACATTCCTAACCATGGTGATTACATTAATTACACGAACTATGCTCGATATAGAATAATTTTCACTCTTATTGCACCTGTATTTTAAATTTTTCAAGTAGCAAAGCAAATTTAGCACCTTAGAATGGACAAAGTAAAGAATATTTAATTACCATTTCGTATTGATTAGAGACTGTGGGTCCTTGCCGGTCCAACATTTACCATTTAAGAATTACTTAATCTAAAAAAGTCCAAGGGATTTAAATAACTTTAAATGGTATTTTGAACCAAAAAACTAATAATAGTTTGGGAGCGAAGGAACCGAATTTGGGAAATTCAAGTCCTGCCGCCAGCCAAAAAATTTTTTTTCATAATTTTTTTCTAAGGGCCAAACAGTTATGATTAAGCAGTTTATGTAACATTATGAGAACAAAGTACATTAGTCATCAAAGTATCTCCGAAAAGCTATGTACATTTGTATCACTAACATTGTATTGTCTCAAAACAAAAAAAAGTTTAATTTGAAAGCTTCCTCATTTGAAAAAAATGTTAAAAATTCAACTTGTGACAACAACAATGATCATATTTATTTTACAATAACGAATCTCACAATCAAGTTATGATAAAAAATGAATCCAAGATTGTTTTATCCATCTCCTATGACTCTTACCACCGTACAGTTGGCTTGTATTTATTGATTGACATTGCGGAAGCGAAAAAGTTTCCGGAAACAGCCTTGACTTTTGTTGAGTTTAATCGTTCCATAGAACGAAAACTTACAAAGTAGAATCAATGGACAGGAATAGGAACACACACAGTACAGAGAAATATATAATTTCCGATCCCATCTCCGTCCGATTACACATATCTTTTTTTACATTAGCATCTACTTCACTGAAGAACAATCGACAACAAAGGAGGAGGAAAAACCTGCAACAGTCAGAGAGAGAGAGAGAGACAGGGTGAAAAAAATCACAATTCTTGTCGACTCTTTGACATCCAACAAAAAATTATACAGGTAGGGAAGAGCAATGGGTAAATGGAATGAAATTGTCAATTAATACACTCGTGATATAATCGTAATTTATAAAGTCAAGCACACTACAAGTTCTACAATACAGTGTGTATGCAAAGTTAAATTGTACTTCCACACACACAGTTATACTAATAAATATTATTGTAGCACCTGGTCATATCAGACTGACTCCACCTGAATCTCTCTCTTGTCTTTTACAATGAGTAAAGATGAACGACACACACACAATAATCATGAGTGAGATGATATGATGGCTCATACCCAACAACAATGTGTATATAGGTATGTACATTTTATACTAGCCATAAAAAAATACAAAATATAATTCCATCCATATGAAATGCCAGAAATGATTTGCATTAAGACAGTGAGTTGAGAGAGGGTGAGAGAGAAAAAAATGTTTCAAAGGTATATAAATAAAAGGACGGATTGAAAATGTATTTTGCTTCTTGTTGACATTATTACAGAGAGACTGACATTCTACGTTCAGAGCTCGGAATTGGTGCCATTGTCAGATCAGATTGTCTGAGGTAACACACGTCCACGTCCACCACTTACAACTTGTTCACGTTTGCCAAAACAGTCAAAAGGAATTTTAACCATTTTGGTCAGCTGTTGGACTGTTAGTGTGAGTCTTGTTGTTGTGTGTGTAGACTTTTTTTGGTCATCATTATCATCCTCTGAGGATACATCCTGTAGAGTCATCTTGTTGCATCAGAGCCAGGACCAGGTCACTAGTGCTTTTCCTTCTCTATCTCTTAATTTTAAACTAAATATTTTTTTGAATACGTCATTCTCTCTTTCTTAATTTACACTCTTGCTTCTAAAGACCTACTTAAGTAGGTATACACATATTGTATTACAACCTTACCTTTGAATGTCGTCATAATTCTGAGATCTATTTTTTCCCCTTTCTTTCATTGAATGACAAAAGTCTGAGAGAGGCAACCATTCCCTCACGTCGTTCCTACACTGTGATATTTTGACTGTGTGCGTCATCATTGTGACTGTAAGTATTAAAATTGATCAAGACAATTTTTACTCTGTAGTTTTTTTGTCTTCTGTCGCTTAATCTGGGCTAAGTAGTGAAAGCTAAGCAGAGAACTTTGTCATTGTTGTACTATGTACATACCTTCCCATTACCTTCAGAAAGTGTGTCTGTGTCAAACTCTGTCCGCGTCTGTGTGTGTGTCATTGGTCTTTTTTAACTTAAGAGTTAGGTGTGTTGGCAAAAATCAAATTATTTTGTACACGTCCAAGTATTACGTCCGTCCCTTCCAACTAATTTTTTAATTTACTTCCATTATCTTTCCGCTCTGAAATTAATTACAGGTGTGACGTGCATTTAAATACATTAGTGGTGTGTGTGTGCAGATTTGGAAATAATCATTGCAAATTACTTTGATATCTAAAGACACTATATTACATCCCTGTCTTTCTGTGCGTGTGTGTGTGTGGAAGATTTTGTTTAGAAAAATGAATATCCGGATTTACTGGGGGCTTGTGATTTTTCTCTGCCTGAGTCAATGGGGAGAAGCCTTACTGTCCTCCGCTGCTAGGAAATCCATTAAGATTTGTCTAAAAAATTGTGGTCAATGTCAAAGAGTATATGGTGACTATTTTGAGGTAAGACAGATTTCATTTTCAGAGTGAATTGTTTTTAGAAATAATCCTTGCAATGTTCCTCGAAATCTTCCCAACTGTGTCGTGTGTCAACTTTCCCCAATCTCAATTTCATTTTCAATTTTATTTTGAAGGGTCGAAGGTGTGCAGACCATTGCATTTCCAATAAGGGCAGTTCAATACCAGACTGTAATGATTTGAGATCAATTGGAAAATTTATTTCAAAACTGGAACGAAGGTGAACATTTTTTTCTTCAGCATCAACCAGAGCTGGATAGAAGAGAAGAATTCATTTGTAGAGTGAGAGAGATTCAGCCTTCCATGAGAATCCAACGGAGAGAGCAAGAAGCAAGATGAGAGAAGCTACAATATTACTATTATTACACAATTTTGTACCTTGGTTTATTTTCTGTAACTTTTTTTACTACTGTATTTATTCCAGATTATTATTAGCCAAGATTTAATTACACTCCATGTTTTCTTACAATTTTGGATTTTTAATAACTTTTTAGCTACCATCAGACGCTAAAGAACTCTTTGTCCATTCCATGTGTATATTTATTAAATAATATGATTGCAACGTTCCCAATAAAATAAAATATCAGACGAATCGACTTTAATCGTATGTCTCAATTTCTTCATCTTCAAAAATGAATATTTTTATTACATACAAGTGGCATACAATAACTCAAAGGAGAGTCAGGTACAGAGAGAGAGAAAAATCAAAAATTCTACAAGCACCAAAATATATATTATTGTATTGTATTTTTGACCTCACTTTGTATCATCTAAACTAAAATTCAGGTATATGTACATTGGCCGATGAACTAGAATTGTTGTGGTTAAAGCATTAATTTTGAGTTTAATTACCGAGAGACATTTTCTCCTTTGCCATGACTAAATTTTATTCACAGTTAAAAATAAATGGTTGAACTAGAAATGACCAATGATGACACAAGAAATATCCATAGACTAAGTACTCAGAGGATCTAAAATGACTACATTATACATGATGGACTAGAATAGACAAGAAAAATATAACTATGATTTAGAAATTGCAAATTTTTTGGAATCCTCATCTTCCTCTTCTCTACGGATTCCGAATGAATTTTTCGATAGAGCTGTATGATGAACAGTCAATGTGGCCATCACTCCAACTTTGCATCCCAATGCAGTACTCTGTTTTTTTGGAGAGTATCGAATTTTAGAAAAAATTTTAAAAAAAGACTAAAAAGAGTTTCCACTTTTACGACTGTCAAATTAACTCATTCATTACCTGCACATTGCCGTCCATCAAAGAACTCGGCGTAGATTTTGACACATTGACTGCAATTTCTGCAGAATTCAAGTCAACACAATTTTGAAATGAATGACTGGCAACTAATAAATAGCGCTGATATCTTATTCAAAAAAATTACTAGTTTCTTTCAAAAAAGCAAAAAGTTGAAAATTGTAGTTGTGGCCAAGTTTAATTGAATTTAAATGGAAAAATATCAGACTTACGCAATGCAGGACAGATGTAGAGCTGTGGCGTCCAAAGCTGAAGCAAAGAAAACTACGCCAATCATCATGAGAGTGATCAGATGAAATGAAACTTTTCTTCCAAATAGTGCCATATTTTTTTGCGAAAAAATGATATCCCACTTTTAAATCTTTCTTGCCTTTTTGCTTTAGCAAATTTGGTAAATTTGACTGATCGCCGTCAAATTTGGGAAAATTGAGAAAAACACTTGGAATTCTTTAAGACTTGGGAAACGTTTTGGGAGAAACAAATAAATTTTTTTATGGAGAGATGATTTAGTGACAAGGAAGAGAAAGCAGTACAGTGACTTGGACAATGATCAACAGAAAACTAGGAGAAAGTGGATGCGGGCAACTGAATTTATGGTTTTTCAAAACACATTCCTTCCACCCTGACACAAGAGAGATATGTCAGGAGGTGAAAACGACGACGTACATGGGTCCTCGTCAATGTTAGAGAGAGAGAGAGAGAGAGAGAAATTATTTTGATTCATTGTGGTGTGCGCCGTTGCATGAGAATTTTCTTCCCTTCTGCTTTCTCTATAAAAATTCCCAAACTCTCCTCCGACCTTTTAACTAACTTTCTCCCTCTCTCCCTGCCACTTTTCAAGCCTTCTTTTACACAGTCCTCCATCTAAATAATTGCCAAGGTTTTACATTCCTTAATATTTTATGAGGATTTTAATTGAGTTGAAATGAAACTGAGAAAATCTCTCACTCCTCCTGCCCATATCACTCATTTCCTAATGTGTCTTGACTAAATTGCCTCTCTCTCCTTACCATCTGTAATAGTTTCAAAATTTTGGGAATGATGAGACAACCCACACATGTTTTCCTCCTTCCTCTAAATTACTCCAATTAAAATGTCTTAATTTTTTTGCACTATCTCTCTCAAACTTCGTAGTGAGAGAAATTATTTTCCTGGGAAAGGGGGACGGGTGAAAAAGTGAAAGCACTAATGTACTTTCATGATGATGAGACAGAGAGAGAAAGTGAGAGAGTGTGTGCATGATGCATGTGTACTTTTACGTACTTCGTACTATGTGGAATTATCTTGTTGGATGCTGCACGCTAAAACTTTTTTTTTGTGTACAAAAAATCCTTACATATACATTTATTTGCTTTTTGTGTTCTTCAAAAAATACAGTAGTTGATATAATAATATTATGTGTACAATATAATATTTTCGTATCGTATATATTTAAGATATATTATGCCCTGATGACGTTTACCTTCATTCACATTACACTTGCACTTAAGTATTCATAGTCCACAGTCATGCCTCCTCCTTCCTCTTCTCGTTTTGTCTACTTAACTCTATTGTACATTAGAACAAAGTTATAACATTAACTCTAATGTGATGTGTGTAGTACATTCAATTCTCCAAAATAATAATCATACCACGAAACTACATAAGGGGTACGACACATTGGTAAAAAAAAAGCTTTAAAAAAACGACGACGTCAAAAAACATTGACCCGATTGAATATGTTATGTACATTCAACAGTTTTTGTCTGTGTGTGTGTGTGATGATTCGTGACTCAATCCATTATTAGAGAAAAATGTACACTTATAAAATTATCATCATGAGCAAAATACTTCTACATGTATACACACACATTTTCCTTGTACGTACACATGTAATTGTAATATACTTGTATAATCCGACGACACAGTATTTTTCAACAACCAAGATAATAATAATATTGTAATTACTGAGTCAAGTTGTTACACACACACTAATCTTTTTTCCATCACTTCTTCCTCTCCTACAACTAACATATCCTATACAATACAATAGACATATAATATATCATCCTAGACAATAAAAATAATAATATTACATTATGTAGTATTTTGGTTTTCATTTTGACACAAATATCAACGACGGCAAGACAATATACATATATATATATATGGAAAAGTCAGTATATAATATAAATATATATTGCTTTCAATATTTTAAATATAAAAGACAGAGTAGTACACAGTATAGTCTTCTCCATCAAGAAGATTACAAGTAAAATAATAATAATCATTAATCTCTTCATACCGTTATTTTAGACTGGAAAATCCTACCTTCCATGCATTTAAACTCTCATGTGTATTTTTTGTTCACAATAATGTAAAATCTATTTGTATAGAGACAAAGCATTGCATTTCATAACAATTATAACAGTCACAACTGCGAAAGCAACGTCTGTATATCAATAATAATTAATATTATGGTCTCTTCTCCTTCAAAATAAGTCAAGGTACATTTCCTAAAATAATTGTAGAGAGTGAAAGAACAAGAGCAGAGAAACAAAATAAAAAATACATAATAATTCTAAACAAACAGGGTAACGAAGAAAAGATATTTTTTGTAAAAAAAATTAATAAAACGAAATTGATGGAAAAGTGTATTTTTCACTTGTCGAAGAAGAAAGTAGAAAGGAGGAAGAAAGTAGAGAAAATGAGGTTTTTTATTTTCAAGAATTTTGTATCCTTCTGTTCAATTCTTTGCTGACATCCTTAAGGACACTCGTGACGAATGAAGTGGCCTTCCTCACCAAAACTTTCCTTGGGTCTGTCAATGTCCTATTCACCCCATGGAGAGGATTGACATTTGGACTTGTTGAAGGGACATTTTTTGGCTCATCTGACTCATCTCCTTTACTAATGTGACTATCTAAATTGTTATAACTACTATTTACACTTAAATTACTGCTGGGTAGGCTACTATGATTACTACTCTTATTACTACTTATAGGACTTGGATTACTACTACTAAAACTATTGCTGTTACTATTACTCATCATGGCAAAAGGGAGGACGTAGTCAGCCGAGTGTCGGATTCTGTGGATTAGGTCCATACTCAACTCCGTCAGTCCTGCCATCACATCGAAGGCAGCATTTAAAATGGATGTTCTCATACTCACTAACTCATTCGTGGTTGTCCCATTCCTCCTCTTCCCCCCACCCGCACCCGTCCGCTTCACCCCAGATGAAGACGAAATCGAGTCAGGGACTACTGAACTGTCCACAGAGACTGTGTCCTCATTATTGTCCTTCCGTCTTTCGTCCTTGTCATTACTGTCGTCAGTCTTGGTCGTGTCCCGTCGAACACGGGGATTGTCAACAAATCGAATTTTACCAGTCCCAGTCCCAGTCCCCGTCGTCGTTGACGTTGTCACCGACACTGGAATTTGGAGTTTTCGACTTGTCGCCGTCACCTTATTCTTGTCATCGTCAAGAGTGTCCGAGAAAATATAATTAAAAGAAGGTTTCAACGACCACATACAAGTATGATCAAATTGCTAGTTTAAAAATTATAAAAAATTATCTGTATGTGTTTAAGCCCATACTTGGTGATCACAGGATAATTCTTAAAATTAAAAGTAGATTTTTTTTGAGAAAAAAAAATCAAATTTGTACTTTTTTCTGCTGCAAAACTTTTTCCCTTCTATTGGAATAACTTTTTAATTTCTGTCTTGAGCGTGTGTGTGTCGAATCACATAGGTGTGTTAGACACACACATACCCGCGCACGTCCTCACTCTCCCGGATCCTGACACCCCCACTTTCCGTCAATTTAATTTGAGCTAATTAATTTCTGGAAAGAAGTCACAGGATCCAGGAGAGTCGAGGATTCGGGGACAGATTGTAAATTATTGTATGGAGTGTAAGTCGTAAGAGTTCTTTTTGGAAAAAAGAGAAAGTCGTGAAAGTGTGGGAGAAAGTAAACTACAGTCTTACAGGGGATCGTTTGTAATTGGTCTTTGCGTAAACTGCTTGAAGTTCATCTATGACGTACTGAGGGATCTCCTGTCCATACCGTTTGTGCCCACCGAAAGAGACATTGCCATAGGGGGATGAAACTCTTCGGAAGAGGATAGTAGAATTTTTGTAGCAGTAGTTGTAGTAGTAGTTTTGACCGTTTTAAAAAATGTACAAAAAACATAAGTTTTCGACACGCACACACACAAAAAAATAAATTTATATTAGGACCAATGTTGATGATTATTATTGTAACTGTGGAAGATATTTTTGACTACGTAGGATACGAGATCTGACCTTGTCTCTGAAGGTTTTGATTTTAAATTACTGTTACTACTTATTTTTTGATTTATATTATTATATGAATTAGAATTTAGGCCATACGGCTTGAAACCGTAGTGAAGTGAGAGGGGTCCAGAACCAAAGGGTAAATTTGGTTCTCCATAAGATCGCCCTGGAGTCCCTGGAGCACCGTATCCAGTCAAAGGAACTTGGGCAAAAGCTGGAGCAGCAGCTTGTGGCTGGACTACGGGTGCAACTGGTTCAACGTAACCAAGTGGAATTCCGGGTGACACGTTTGGTGGTCCATAATTGGAATTCGTCAGAGGGGCAGGAGCCAACCCATTTGAACTCAGCTGCTGACCTATTTTTAGATAAGACAAAAACACACGAAACCAATGGAAAAAATGAAAAATACAGAGAAATGAAGAGAGTTGGACAGTCTCCTAAGGAAGACACACATCAAAAAGAGTCACCCTCCAACGATACTGTCAGTCAACAATTAGCAGTCAACTGTAAATTTACATTGTATGTCAGCCCACCCACGTTAGTCTGCTTCAAGTTAATTTTTATTAAAAAAAACTAAAGCCACTAATCTGGCCAATCAGAATGCAGTCAACTAATCTTAATCGCTAACTTTGGATGAGGATTAATTTGGAAATGCAATTTTGTGAGAGTGTTAAGATAGAAAGAGCCTTTTTATCATGAACAGACACATTTAAAGATGAAGAAGAAAGGGACAGTCAAAAAAGGAAGATGAACATCATACACACAAAATCATGATTAACAATATTAAAATAATGGTTTCTCATTTCTTCGCACTTGCAAAAATTTTAAATTGCACAATTTCCTAAATCTACTCCTGCTTTTCGTGTTAAAATCTAAGAAAAACACAGAAGGAAGTAAAGCCAAAAAATGCATGCTCAAGATTTTTCAATATGAGGAAATAAATTGCCATCATCAAGACCAGATGATGGTCTTGACAGCGCGTTTCTGGCAGAATGCTGGTTAAATCGATTCTAATTACAAAAGAATATTACTTTTTCTGGTATTTAAGACACCTGTGCCTAACTACTTATACATAATGTAGTCCCTCTCCCTCCTTCCGACAACTAAAAGATGGATACGAAAGAGAAGTGAGGGGGATTTTGCGAATCATGGTCTACACACGCAAAAAAAAGTCCATCTCTGTATCAGATACATCTACACACAATGTAAACGTGAGTGCATGCATGCAATTAATATGGATAATTACATTAAATAGCGCAAAAATTGTTGTGACGCAAAAGTAATTAGTGAGGGCCTACGAGCAGAGTAGTAATAAAAGTAAAAGTATCAAAAAAAATTAAGTACGACATATAGAGAGAGAGTGTGTGTGCGAAAAAGTGACTACACTATAGTTGTGTTTATGCAACATTACAAATTACAAGTCCGAATGTGTGAGTGTGTGTAGTTACAAGGAAGAACAGACAGACAGCAGAGCAGGTGAGGTTTGAGTTGTTTTTTTAATTTATTTTAGTACGTTTTTAGCAGTAGGAGTTGGCCAGCGAGAGAAAAAAAAAGATGTTTCAAGATTAAATACATAGTTAAATAGCTTATTCATGAGTGCCAGCATTATTTTTTTTCGTATAAAAAGACACAGGATACATACAAGAATTAATGTTTGTGTTTTGTGTGGTGTGTGCCTCATCCTTACATCTATTTTGTTATGATACATAATTAATTGGAGAGTTAATACTAGTTGTACAAAGTTGTCGTTGATGTGTTGACCATAATTGTAATCATTTTTTTGTGTGTATAAAAAATGTACTAATGTAATTCAAAAACTTGCACTCATTCAGTGTGATACACATGTCAAAAAAATGTAAAAAAAATTGCGGATTACGAAAAACCTAATCAACTATAAAAATATTGTATAGACTCCCCACACACACCACCACATCTTAAAGTGTATCAAAAAAATACGTAGTGTAAAAAAGGACTGAGTTTCACAGTCAGTACTTAAGTAGTTTGGCGTGGATGTGTAAAAATAATAAAAAAAAATAAAAGGTGTATACATCAAAAAAGAGAGATAAATACTGTGTGTGTACACCACATTTCTTTTCTCCTACGTATATTTTTGTTAGAGTATCATAATATCACGTTAACCATGTCGTGTGTCTGCACGATCATTCTTGGCCCTCATCAACTAAAATTTATAATTGCATCACGCGTTGGACTTGAAGTTGGTGTGTGTATCTCTATCTTTTATCTAACATATTTGTGTTTGTCTTTTCGACTGGGGCTACAGTGCCAACCATTTCTGAAATCCTATTACATATCTAAAACTGCTCACACTGTATAAAGTAGGTATGTCACTTTTGATCCGACAGAATTGGTGTCAACAAGTTCAGCATCACAGTAAAATAATATATTATGTACACACACACTCTTCCCCTCCTCGTTTCACTAACTCTTCGTCATCCTCATCTCATTTGGCATGTGTGACTTGGCCAAGTCAAAATGTAAATAATTTATGTAAAAAGCTTGTTAATTAGTCGTCGTGTGTGTGTGTGTGAGCAGGAACAACAAGACCAACTTCAAGGGAGGGGATTATAAGCATGGAGCATCAGCTTATAATTTAATAATATTCGTAGGCTCTTCCTTAATAATAGTTAGTTTTGTCACAACTAATACACTCGCATTTAATGAATGGATTTTGTTTTAGTGGATTAGTTGAGGTTGTGTAGCGGTGGAGTACGTTAGAACATTCTCTGAGAGGGGCAGGTTCACTAGTTGGATTTCAATAGGCACAGAAGAAGGTGAATCTACGTCAGAAATGTGTTACACCAAAAATTAAAAAAACCAAAGAAAAAAAATGTGTTAGTACAATAAATAAAGATTTTCAAAATTATTTTTAAAAGTATTAAAAGAAATATTTTTTGTTTGGAACGGAATTCCGAGTGGAGGGCCAGCAACACACAAAAAGAGTGTATAACAGTCCAACTGTCCAATTTTAGTGTTTCTAATTTACAAAATAAAGAGTGTGTGTGTGGAGGAGATACTCGTAATTTATTCAAAAAGCACAGAGAAAGAGGGATTAATTTTTATTGTCACAACAAAAGCAGAGCTGAAGGATTTCAACTAATTTAATTTAACGTCATTATTACAAAGAGAGAAGGGGCTGGAATTTAAAAGCTTCTTTGAAATCGCAGAAAGTGAAAGCATTGGTACTGGAAAAGTGAAAGCATTTTGTACTGCCTACAGCCTACCTGTAATTAAAACTCAATGCAAACTATGAGCCTTCTGTTGTATATATAGTATGGAAAAATGTATGTAAGGGTTTATCGTTTGCGCATGTAATGATGACACTGTGGAAAAATAATCAATCTTTAAAAAATATTTTTGTAAAGCTATGGATGGTGTAAATATCAAGAGTCTTGGAGATCAAGACTTATTTTGAGTAATTAAGAAAAGCAACTAAGAATTACGAGTATTTTTTAAAGATAGCTTGTCTGGTCAGTAGTATTGTAGTGTGTGTGGTATGTAATATGTAAGTAAGGTAATTGTGATTAATAAATTAATGTCCATGTATTTCCAATGAAAATTATTTCCATGTTGTTCTAAAAGTGTTAAAGGAGAATTGTGGTGTATAAAGTTAGCGAGGAAAGGATCAGGAAGAAGGAAGGCATGTATTTTTGTGATTATGTAGTGCTATCATCATATGTATCTGTTATTTCCTTGTATTTATTTAATTATTTAAAGATTCTTGTAGTTTTGTAAATGTGTATCGAAAAATTACTATACATAAAGAGAGAGAGAAAAAGGAAAAAAGGAAGGAAAGAATAAGATTCCTTTTGTAAATTGGATTGGAAGAGTTCAATAACATTATTTTTGATTTTCTTTTACTAAACAACTCTAAAAAAAGGAAACAACAAAGTACTTTACTTTTGTATGAGAAAGAGAATTACACAAATCTATACAAGTGGAGATTGTGTAGGAGAAAGTAAGGGGGAGAAAAGGGGGGTGAAAGATTTCAACACAAAATGATCAACAATATTGAGGATAAGAAGAAGGAACACATCAAAAATGTCATGTTTGGGGTTGTGTGTGACTCCTTCGTTTACTGGTGTCTTTTTACAGGTGTGATGTTTTGTTGTTGGTCGATCAACACGATTGATTGTTGAGAGAGTGTGCGTGAGTAAAAGTATACTGTTGTCATTGGGTGGTGTGTGATGTGTTATGTCACTGTCAGGTCATCATGGTGTGTCTGCTGTGGGATCAACTGTCACTCATAACAAGCGGGACTTTCGTCCCACTCGTTCGCAGAGCAAACTCAATATTATTAATAAGTAAACAGGTCCATTAAATTATATGCTCCCATTTGCCATTGTACCACCGCTATTTTTTGCAAAA
>WJFB01001680.1:0-27810 GCA_009870185.1 Pygmarrhopalites habei
GGACATGTGGATTAAACTGCTCTGATTGGCCGGGATATAGAGGGGGGAGCAGTCACGTGACAGGCACGGGAAAGCTTATATGTTTGTTCCCGTCTTGTTATATACCTAGTCTTTGGTTTTCCCCTTAGTAAAATTGTTAGATGCTAAAACGTTGCGAAACAAAGAACTGGAGAAATGTCCATTACATTTTCTTCTCAGAATTCTCAGATATAATCTCAAAGTGACTCTAGTCAATGGATGATGATATTTTGAAAGGACAAGAATGAAAAGTAAAATAAATATATAGTATATATCCGTGTATTTATATACTATGTATATTGTGCACCGTTTGTCGTTTTATTACAAAGGTCTTCGGTTTATACACGATTTTAAAAAAATGTAACTCTTTAGAAGAAAGTAAATAAAATCAAGAGGTTTATTATTTTATCGATTAATAAATTTCTACGGACAGAAATGAGGAAAACAACTCCACAACACTTTTAATGTTGGAATATTTAACGAAAAAACTTGTAATAATAATATCTAAACAACAAAACAACAATAGGGTCAAGAGATTGTATAGCGTGTGTACATTTTTAACAACAATACACTAGTACATAACTTGTATAACAGAATTATTAAGGGAAAAGTACAACAAAAAAAACACACTAGTTAATCAAATACATAAACAATAATAATTAAAAAACAAACAAAAACAAAAAAAACTATATAAATTGAAAAGAAGGGGTTATATAATATTTCATAAAAACGTCAAGTAGTACAAAATAAAAAATAACTCAAAATTCAAAAATAATTATGATTACAATCCAAGTTGGTTCATATTATACTTACTTACGAGTATGTAATGTATGCTTGGATTATAATATAATCTCTATATAATTATACATATATCATATAATATAATACAGGTATTAAGAGTAAAATGTAGTACCAACTATTCAACATAATAATAAAAACAAATTGTGTGTCTGTGAGATCTTTACAACAACAAATTCTTCATAGAAATATATATAAAGTTTTGTATAATTATACACGTCTTCAAATATATATATTTATACGTTTATATTTTGACATCGTACTTGTGTTGTTTTCTTCCCTTTCTTTCATTTTTTTTGGAAAAATGTCTCTCGTCTCTTTACCAAAACTTAACAAGGGGGTTTTTAGATAATTAAGTGTGTACCTATATAGTGTAACAAATAGATTTTTTAACCAAACAGCATATCGTCATTGTTTTGTAATTTCTCGTTTTATAAAAATAATCATCCATCTTTTCAATAATAATAAAAGTCAACGTACAAACCTTATATATATATATATACCTATGTATTACTTTCTCTCTCTCTCTCTTGTCTTCTATCTATATTTTGTCTCGTCAATTAAGTACAAAACTATTCAGGTATTATAATAACACACATATATATATTTTGGAGGAAAAATGCATTTGAATACAATTTTGGAACCAAAGGTCCTGTGAAATATTTTGCTTTTCTTTTTTTTCTACGTTAAAATAATCTGAAAAAAATCTGTGTGTCTCAGGAGTACAGTTTGTGTCCAAAAAATACTCAAAACTAATGTGACATGTGAAATTTTTCAGTATCTCTATTACATTATAATTAAATTATTGTGTGTGTGTGAATAAAAAAAAACTAAAATCAGAAACGAAATCTTTCTCTTACTTTCTCCGTCGAAAAAAAATTAGTCAACGCGATTAAATCAACTAAAACTCATCACTGTTTACCAGAACAGTGGACAATTATTGGATGGAATCTTACAAAGATTTGTTTTTTATCTTTCGTTTTCAGTAGAATTTGATTGGACTGGAAAATTCTTTCTCTGTGTGTATTTTTTGCTGTGGAAATTTTTTCTTTGATGAAGTAGTCTGCAGGTCGAAGGTCAAAGGGGGGGATTGCGGTCATTTTCTAGTCTCTAGGAAGTCGTTTATGAATTTGTATATGTTTGAGAAGGTGGGCCTAATATAATTGAACAATAAAAATCATTAGATTGAAATTATGAAATGACATTTCTTTTCAAAATAATTTCTTAACCTTTTGTCGGAAAGCCTTGCCACAAGTGTCACATTTGAATGGTTTCTCTCCAGTGTGAGTTCTGAGATGAACTTTGATGTTGGATTTGTTGAGGAAACCTCGATTACAAATTCCACATCGATGAATCGGTTTCTCTTTTCCATTATCCAAATCCAATGACTGACATGCGGCGGCTGCATTACTTAATTTACTCGACTTGGTTCGTTTCTTGATCCCATTTGACAATTTCGAAGATCCATTTCCAGACTGGACAATTTTGAGAATTTTGAGGGGGATGGATGGAGTTTGAGGAGGAAAATGAGTATTTCGATGGGACAAGAAGAAGAAAGGAAGATGAATGAATGAAATGAAAAGAATGAAATTATAATTCAACACAATGTTAAACCAGGGATAGATGAGTATTCATAATTTTACCTGAGTAAAGTCTCCCGCGAATCCACTCCCTCCGTTGGTTGTGAATCCATCATAATTTTTACGTTGATTGAAGGACTTGCGGTATCTTCCCATAGTAGAAGTGACGACGGCTGGTGGGGACACATGAGTTGTGTGGGGTTGGTCAAAAGGGGGTGAACCCGTCGTCCGGTCAAGGGTGTAGGGGTCAACTTTGAGACCATAGATTGAGGTTGTGGACTCGGGGAGTTGATGTTGAGGTGAGGATAAATGTCTCTGATTATTATGATTGTCGTGTCTCATGGACGGTTGCTGTAATCTTTTGATTTTGTTTTTCATCCAAATTATCCCAAAAAATCGACAAGTATTTTTTTTGTTTGCATAAAGAAAGTTTATTTAAGAGAGCACAAAAAGAGTTTTTTCCCCGGAGGATGATTTGAGACACACAAAAGAAGAAGAGTAGTTGAAGGATTGTAGTAAAGAGAAGGAGGAAGAAGAGTGTAGGAAACAATTCCCCCCAAAAAACAGGAGAAGAGCCAAAGGAATATAAAAATAAATTGTATTATATTACATTTTGAACTCACATTCTTCATAATTCTTTGTCAATAAAAATTAATGTGGAATAAAATAGAATGAGAAATAAAAATAAAAAGATTTGGTTAACCTTGATTGTAGAATGGACGAGGAGAAATGTTCATGATTTTTGGAACTCTGTTCGTGGAACAGGTGTTGTTGTTGATGATGTTGTTGCTGTTGTTGTTGTTGTTGATGATGTCCATTCATGTCGGTCTGGAGGAGGTTCTGGAGGGTCGGGTGAAAGTCTGAGGTATGTATTGTATTGTCTTGGTCCAGTTTACTCGAACTACTACTGTGCACCGTCTGAATGACACATGCTGACTCTATCCAAGCGTCCAACTCTGTCCAAGGGTCAATTGTTGAAGAGGTCACTCCGCTATTACAATCTTCCATGGGTCCACCCAAACTCGGGACTGTACTGTCCGCTATAGCACTCCCGATGAGGGCTGCAATGTCATCAATGTCTGAATTGAGGAGGTAGTCTGCCAGCTCGGATTTTATTGAGGAGGTTGAGTTCAACATGGGAGTCGTGGAACTGGTGACCAAGTCGAATACAACTGATGAATTACTATTATTATTATGATTCCCTCCTCCTCCTCCACCGCCTCCTCCTGTCCCTCCATTCCCACTCCCATTGTACGTCCGAACTAAACCCATCTGAGGGAGATGTGGGTCATTCGCTGTCAACTGTGGGTAGTCTGAATTCCCTGGATATAAACTTTTTAATTCTGTCAGGTCAGGTGGGAGGTCAGGATGACCAAGACTCAACTTCCCTTCCAGGTTTGGATCATCATGGAGACTTGAACTTGATGTGACACCTGGGACTCCGTCCGGTGTTTGAGACATTAAGTAATTCCAAGGATTCCCTCCACCACCTCCACCGGATTGTTGTGGGTGACTATTGTTACTACTGTTGTTACTATTATTGTGTTGAGGGACGGTTCCGGGTGGTGGACCATTGCCATTATTGTGAAGTGAACCCACATTAATTTGTAATAGGCCACCCGCTGAATTTAATTTCATCGTAGTCGTCGGCGTTTTCTTCGTCCTCCGTCAAAACCAGGCATTTCTCAGATAAAAACCTGACCTGCATCAATAAGAAGAAGAAAAAAAAGCATGTCATCATTCTGTCCAACATTAACAAATCTCCCCTCCTCGTAAAAAAACGAAGATTTTGCACTCGCATTCTAATTTAGCAATCATGGCATCATCATTGTCACAATGTCAATCTCTCTTTAACATTTAACCTAGACAGAGAAAAGAGGGGAGGGAGAGAGGCTGCTGCACTAATTGTGCATTGCCATGGACGGTCGACCAACTATAATATTTATTTATGTGGATATATATGAAAGTCAACGGAGGAGGAGGAGAACGAGAGAGAGAGAAGCTCAAAACCACAGAGAGAAACGAGGCGAGACAACTTTTGAGCCGCTAATCTACTATGTATTTATATATGAGAGTAGAGAGTAAACACACACACACAAGGTAGAAAACTGTCTAGGTTAACTCTTCCTACTTTAAACTGTGCGTGTCTACACACACACAGCAGAGAGAGCGAGAAGAGTGTGAATGAGCACACACAAAGTGGATCTTTCCCTTTTCGTTTCGTTTCTCAATCTTTCCGCTCACTAACCCATTTATTCCTAGTAGCGTGACACATAGGCGAGCCCATACACACACACACTACAGAGAGAGAGAGAGAGAGAACACAATATAAAATGCAGAGTACAACAGATAATCTGATGATGTGCTTCCATTTTTTCTCTCCCCTTCATTTCCCATCACATCGTATCGTATCGCATAGTATCGTATCGTATCGTAGGAAAAAAGCCGCTGAGCAGGGAATGGCAAAACGTCAGACACACACACACACACAGGAGAGAGAGAGCACATTTGCTCGTGCAAATAAATACAATGTTTTTTATGCTCTGTCTTTTCAAAGCCACAAAGTATCATAACCTCTTGACATTAACATTAACGTTCGCACAATGAAAAATCCTTATTTTTTGCCCAGGGAACCAAGTAAAAAGTACCTTTTTAATTGAGCACACAGAAAACCCCAAAGCCCAAAGGAAATCAAGAAGAAGAAGAAGAGACACACACACACTGGGAATATTATGTTCATCTCTGTACAAAAGTCAGGTGGGGAAAAAAGAAAAGACAAATTTTGAAAAGAGGCAGAGAGAGAGGAAAATTATTATTCCCTATTTTCTTTGAAAAATTTGTACTACAAGAATCATAAAAAAAATATCTCCTTCCACTTCTACTTCACACTCATCTGACAATCCATAATAAATAACCATTTCTGATAGTCATCAAAGTACAATGGAATAAAGAAGGGACTCGTCATTTAAGACTCTCCTCCTGTGTTCGTCGTTGTGCTTTAATTAAAGTGGGTCAGTCCACTTTTCCCATGACAAAACTGGAAACCTTCACTACTTCATCTTCTTTCCTCCACTTTTATCTACTTTTCTGTCTGACTCGTCCTCATCTTCTCAGTCACCATGCATGAGGCGAAACATATGAGTCTAGTCTACCTCCTCCCCATGTAAGTCAGTTTTTACCACTCAGAAACATGTGTCGTCGAACAATAAACATGAGGGATCACATTTTCACAAAGATTCTCCTATTTTAAAACACTTATTCCAACGACATGCATGTCAATTTTAAAATAATCTTCCAAAATTCCAGCTAATTAATCTACAAAAATTTGACTCACTAGAATTCCTCCTCAATTTTCAGTAGAATTAAATCACGAAAAATAGTCTCATCTTCAAATCACTGATCCTCACAAATTCACTTTATTTTGACAATCAAAAATTTCGTGTTCAAAATTGTATGAACACTGACCATTCCTCCCTCACTCTCTTTTCACAATCATTTCTCCCTCCCTCATTGTGTGTGTGCGTCTGTCGAGATGACCCATATTTTGAGACAGAAAATTTCTTTCAAAAAGTCAACAACAAAAATGCACCAAAAGTACAAAAGAATTTGAGGATGCATCATCATCACAATTCAAGATGAGTAAAAAAAGAGAGAGGAAAATGCATGGAAAGAACATTTTAAATTAACCCACAAACTCCAAAATAAAGTGTCCCTACCCAAATTTTTCTGTGTATACCGTATTTCCTCTCACATGCCCCGGGTCTCTCTTACAGCCCGGGTCTCCCATATAACTTGGGGTCCTTCCATATAAATAACATTAGAAGGGCCCCCGGGTTCTAGACCATTTTGTCAGTCAAAACGGATATAACCCGGGGGTTATGTGAGAGGAAATACGGTATATATATTTTTTAAAAAAAACATACACAGAAACAGGGACACTTCAGTTTCTGTCCTTCGTTCTTTTTTTATTTGTATTGTGTCGTGCACTCAACATGTGAGACAATTTTTTGGCACTTTTTCAAAAAAATGAATAAAGAATGAGAAAAACCAATCTCATATGATAGTCATATAAGTTTTTGAACAGAATTTAATTTCGGACACAAAAATTCTCCCGCTATTAACTTTAACGGCAGTCATCCTCACAAAAATTCTGTACATTTAGTACAATCAGAGAGAGAGAAAGAGAGTCAAGTTTAGAGGAGGAGGAGGAATGTAGAACAAACACACACACACACAGATCAGATAGTACACACTCACTCTCAAAAGTAGAAAAAAAGTACAAGAGAGAGAGAGAGACTCAAAAAAAATAATAAGGTAAATAAAATGTATAGGGACTTGAGCACCTTAATTGGTTCAGTCTGTCGTCAGGACATTGTGGAGTGTGTGTGTGTGTCAAGAAAATCATATTGAGAAGCAGGAGAGAAAGAAGAGGAGGAAACAAAATGGAAAGACAATGGTTAAACACACACACACACAGTGACATAAAAATATGCAGACTTTTGTTTCTCGAGTGTAAGCCCTCGTCCACTGTCGTCCTCCTCCTCCGTATAAAGATCTTTGGGTTAGGCTCATACAGTACAAGTACAACATTTCGAGACGACATGTGATGCGAATCTCCACACACACACTGATCCACTGCAATTTTTTTCACAACCCCTCCACTACCCAGAAAAACTGTGTATAAAAAGAGAGAGAAAAAAAGAGTTTTTAACTCGTTTCCTCCTCTTGATCCTGACCGTGTACTTTAGAGAGAGAGAGAGAGAGAGATGACACGAATTATTATAATTCTCTTTTACTTGAGAAAAAAGGAGTCTGTCTGCTGCACACACACACTTACTCAGCCTGCATGGTACATTGTATCACACACACTCACTCACATTATGTGTGTGTGTGTTGTGTACCGTCATGAAACATGAGTAAAGTACAACAATGCTAAGTGTATTGTTAATGCCGTACATATAATAACGTATAAAATCGTTGTCATGATACACACACACTTCTCTCTCTCTGTTGTGTGTGTCTCCTCCTCAGTTGTTTTAAGTGGTCGGTGGAGTGAGATCGTGGATTACGAGCCCATTTAACTACTACTGTATTTCACTTTTATTTAGTGTCTACCTACTCTACCTGTATACCCTCTCGTGTGTGTGTGTGTGGAGAGGGTACTATACTCATACTCAGTTTTATATGGATGAACGTTTTATTGTTAAATTGTGAAAATTGTTGTTTGGGAAAAAATGTGGGTCAGTGGTTTGTACATACCGTAAAGTTAGGAATTGTAGCCCCGGCTATAATTCGAAACAGGTCATAATTCGACTTCTTTGACTTTTGTAGTTTATTAATCATGGAGCTTATTTCAATGGTTAAAAATTCACTGCAAAATTCAATTTATTTTCGCGGGAACACGACGACTTCGATTTTCCACATTTGTCAAACAGTTCAACAAAAGTCATCAAAATGTACAAATGTACACCCTGCGAAGTGACACTTTGGGCAGATAAGGGCAGGACAAAAGTAAAGGAGCGTACAATAAACATTCATAAAGATGGCGAACAGCATAGGAAACGGATAGATGATAGAGCAGAACTAAGACGTATTCTTGGACTAAGCCCCCTTGACCCTTTGCCGATGGAAAGAAAACTGGAGACATTACACGAAGCTCAGTTGCGAAATCGTAAGTAGAAAGTTCTAATTATTGTTATGTACATTTTCGGCATTTGATTCGTATTTCAAAATATTTGTACAAAACGGTCAACCATTATTTTATGGAGTAGCCCAAATAAAAATCGTTGGAAATGATGGCCAAGGGGTTCCGGGACAAAACAGTACACGGAAAATGACGAATGGGCAACGTCAGACGATGAACGTGTACATGGGTGGTATGAAGGATTATAAAGTGTTTGAACATTTGGCGTATAAAATCAACGGAGAACACAATGGTGAATCAAAGTAAGTACAAAGAAATAAAAACAGTGTAAAATTAAATTAATCATGATGATTCAAATTCTAAAAGCTGAAATGTATTTACTTTGTTATTTCTGTCTTTTGTAGAGGATGTACATACGTGGAATCTTGTTCAATGCACCCAGCATTTTAGTATGTTCATATTTTGATACTCTGGCATTGAACATGTATATTTACACATATTGTAGAGTGAATATTATTATTGTTATTAATTTATAGCTATGATGGGCGGACGGAGGGAAATAAAGGGTTTTCAAATTTTCTGGTTGGAAAACAGTACGAAATACGAGTTGTTAGAGCGTTGAGAGAGATAGAGGAGGCTCGTCTTAGAATAATTGGGGAATTAGGACAAACTGAAGAAATGTCAGAAGAACAGTATACACGTTGGATCAACAGCAGGAAACCGTCTCACAACCCCAGGACTCTACCAGGAGCAAGAGAGGTTGAAGAAAATCGACTGAGAAAGGACAAGAAGCTTGGAGTGGACGAGAAAATGACTGACGAAGATCATGTTGCGTGGTTGAAAAGTGGAAGTAATGACTACTCACGTTTCCGAAATAGTAAGTGTAATAGACAATAATTATGAATTAATATTAAATTAAACAAAATGACTTTAACCTTTCATAAAAATTTTAGGAGTGCTTCACTTTGCTCGGCCAGACTGCCATACCCTCAATGCTCGCTTTGATGTTACTTTTAGTAACTTGCCACCAATTGAGATGGTGGCTCGAGAATCAAAGCAAGAAGAAGAGTCGCAGTCAACACATTACTGGCTCGGAGGTCACAATGAGGTTGACGAAAGTGTAAGATTCATTCCAAAATTTGATATTGTAGTTCCTACTTTATGCAGTGTGCATACAGTATTGAATTTGTATGATTACTGTAGGAAGATAATACACGTGATGCTCGGACGTACCGTGCCCCGACAGCGTTTGTTATGAAGGCCCCCATGACGTCCCTTTCTGAATTGAATACTTGGATCACAGAAAATAATATTCAAAAGTAAGTCCAAACATATCAGTTGTTGGTATTCCGAACAGTTATTTAACATAAATTTGTCAAATTTCATTTCAAGATTTGATTTGGGATATTTAATAGAAAATATTATGGTCTAGCTGAGCTGTACATTCGTCCACCAACGTTTTCTACGCCATCGTCGCATCGCATTCCAACTTCTAAAGTCACATCATCCGGACCCACACATGGATCTTATCCAGAAGAGGATATTCAAACTGCTATGGCGATTTACCCTGATTCAACCCGTGAAATGGCTATTCAACTTTTCCAGCAACTGAACGAGAATAAACTAAAAAGAAAGAGTCCGGAGGAAAGTTCAACTGAAGTGAAGAAATCTTGTTCACATTAAATTGCTCAAAATCTTACATTATTTATTTGCAGTATGTCAAAATAGTTAAGCACTAAATAACAGTTGGAGTCCATATCGATTGGGGATGATAGAGCGAGATTACTTAAAATTCGATTTTTTACCAGCATTAATAAAATAGTATTTCAGAATACACTATCTTAACGTTGTTCTTCGTACGAATACCGTAAATCTGACGAGAAAGTGGACCACTGACCCACATTTCAGTGGTCTACATTCACCCTCCTCCTCTCCTCTCTCTCTCTCTCTTCTGCTCATCCCCCCTCTCAAACTTTAACTCACTGTTTCTATGCACAACACGCACACACACACAGCCTTTAACTTGATCGTCTCATCATGGTTTGGTAGTATTTGAGGAGCACCATATAAAATGTGGGCATATACACACTGTGTATCCTCTCTCTCTGTTGTACATGTACAAAAGACTTTTATTGTTTTCATTTTTATACGTGTGTGCATTGTTGTCCCTCTGTGTGTGTGTATGTGTGTGCGTGTATGTATTTGCCTCGTCATCCCATGTTAGGCTGTGCAGTGCATAGACAGGGAAAATGTGTATAGACGGAGGGATATAGACACAAACCCCGTGTCCCACTTGTTCACTTTTGAACATTCTACTCTAATGACCAACAATGTCAATCTATATATATAATACCCACACACACACAGCACATGTCTCTCTCTCTCTCGTCTTCCTTTTAGAATACACACACGAGATACAGGGTCCTCCCTCCTCACGCTAACTCATCATAATTTGCTCATAATATAATAATAAATGTGTGTATAAGTACGGCATGGTTATATTAAAACACATCCGTCTGAGTCCATGTCTCGCTTTTACTCACAAGTGGAACACAAGTGAGAGAGAAACACTCGTAGTCGTGTATTAAATATAATAATACACACACACACTCCCTCATACATTCACATTGTTGTATTTATACATGCAAATCCTACTCCTGAGCTCCCTACCTACCCTCCATTGTTGGGAAAAGTAAATTGTGTGGATGTGTGCGTGTGTGTGTACATATATTTATTTATTTTTGACGAACGAAACCAACTTCTCCCTCCAAACGACCGCGACCCCAAGACAATTTCCCTGAAAATGACGACGACTTGGACAATCCCAGAACCACAGACGGGAACAGAGAGTCTTCCTTGTGTGTGTGTGTGTGTGTATGCGTGTGTCTGTGACTTATGACGAAGGACTGTGCCTTCGTCTTCAAGTCAATCAATAACCATTTCTCTTTTTTTTCAGTTGATGAACGTGGACGATGGGAATTGTTTCATTTCCTTTTCCTTCAATGATTAACCATATTTAATTCAACGTGTGCTTTTACTTGTATGTGTACGTGTGTGTGGAGAGAGGGATTAATCATATGTTGAGTGATGATTAGTTGATTTCTCCTCCTGTTATATTTATAGAATTCCTAGCTGGACTTTTAATCAATGTGAGTTCAAAAATGAAGAAATCTGTTTAATGAATAAATATTTGGATGGAGGAACAGCAAGTCTCTCCAAATGTACAGTTAAGCGATAACTTGGATCACACACACACACCATGTGTGTGTGTTAATCAGGAATGGAATGAAAGTGGTTGTTGATGACAGAGAGAGGGGATTAATTGTCTTAAGTCAATTTTTGGGGGTAAAAGTAGGTTTTCCTTAATGTGTGTGTGTGTGTGTGGAGTTGTCCTCAGTTTTATTGTCCCAAGCTTGCATCCTCCTCCATCTCCGTAAGTACATGAGGAGGAGGTCCATTTCTGTAGTGTCTCCAAAAATGTTCATTCTCAAAGGAGGATGGATGTGAGGGACTTGGGATATAATATAATGGATGACCACTTGAAGTGGTCCAAGTGAAAGGGTCTGGTTTATATATACACGACACACGCAGAGAGAGGAAGGAAGGGAGTAGGTTTTGTGAAGACTCAAGTAAGAGTGAATATTTAAGTAGGTTTCCATATTATAAACTCTTTTAATTGAATACCCCGTTGACTCCATTCCCTAAATTCCACATCCAGATTAAGATTAAGTCCATCTTTATCCAGACCAAATCCTGGACTCCCCTTCCTTCTCCAGTGACCGATCCCTTTCCCCTCTCCTCTCTCAACATCTTTCTAACACACACACACATACACACAGTAGTCAAAATTTGTCATGTATTTCTCAGAAACTTTATTTACTTTCACCATTTTTGTATGAGTGTCCCATATTGTGTCCTCCATTCAATCTTCCTCCTCTTGTATCCAACACACTTGTTGAACCATATGATTTCCTCTCGGAATTTTAATCATCAACAATAAGAAAGTAATCATGGATCTCACAGAGAAATTGGAGCAAATTGGAATCGAAACCTAATTTCCTTAACCTTCAGATTTCTCTCTGTCCTATCCTCATATTTCCCTACTCTTCTGTCAAGTGTCAAAGTCCCCTCTCCCTCAATATCTCCTCCTTCCAAATCAATGTAATTAGTTAATTATCCAGTTTTTGGACCCACATTAAAAATTCCATTTCTCATTTACAAAAATAATCTGCTGCAAAAATTATCAACTTATAATCCACATAAAATGAATCCCAAATGAATTTAACGATCGTCACAATTCAAACAATTTTTGCACACAAATCAAATCCAAACGTTTTTCCTTCTGCACAAATCGACTTAAAAGAAAAGAAACTCGTGAATACTCACCAAATATTAGCGATCCATGTGAGTAGGTGCAGGACCATTGGTCAAAATCCACTCAAAAATCTCACTTTATGATCACCATGAACAAACTTTTTTTTCTTCAAAATTATAATTTTTATACAAAAATTACAATATTTTCCACACAGACTAAGAGTTGACTTGAACAGAAATGTATTTTCATTAAATCCTTCTTCTCCTTATTCTTCCAGTATTAACTTGATTTTCCAAAAACAAAACAAAAACAATTCTTCTCCCCCCGTCGCACAGTCACCTCAAATAAAAATTTAGACACAAAGCCGGATTGAACTTTTTCTAAAAATATTAACTGAACAATTCACAGGAATTTTTGAATTTTGTGTTGAAACTGAAAGGTCAAACAAATCACACACTGATTTAAAAAGTAGTCTAGTATATATTTTGAACTCTCAAATTTCTCTCTCTTCCTTTCTCTCTAAAATATTGTTGATGAAGAAGGGAGAGAGACAAAGATGAGACGAAAGGTTGATGAACAAAATTGTATTTACAAACTAATAAACAATTAAGAGGAGTGTGGAGCGTGTGTGACTGTATGTTTGTATGTGTGTGTGTCAATTAATGATTGAGAGTGAGTTTGGATTATAATATTGTACGGGGGAAGAGAGACGAGAGAGAGAGAGAGGGAGGGGGAGGGGGAGGGAGGGAGATTGATTTGAACAAACAAAACAAAAGGACAACAAAAGAAGAATATTTTGGAGGGGGGAGGGGAGATTTTGTGTGTGTGTGTGTGGAAAATCAAAAAATTCAAAAAAAAGAAAAAACAAAAACAGAAGAAAAGCAGAAGAAGGAGAGGAGAACTACTGGTGGAGTGAGTGTGTGTGCGGTGGTGAAGCCCCAGTTGAAAACTGACACAGAAAAACATGATTATAGGACATTGGAAAAATTGTCCTAGATTCTTCCTACTCTTTAGTGGGGCAAAAATGGTTAAATGCTTTTACCTACTCGTAATGTATATACACAGACAGCCACTCTCTCATACACACTACACAACTCACACTCCATTCATGATGGGCACAACTACAAGGCAGTCAGAGGTAGGGAGGGGGGAGGAGGAGGAGCACAGAGTAAAGGTAAAAGGCTAAAGCAGCGGCTACGCTTTACGCTAAATACTATACGCTGTTGTGATACTCCTCTGTACTTTATGGGGAGAACCCCTTTAGGCTCTCACCAACAAAACCAGAGACAACAAACCAGAAGCTGCACCAAACATCTCTCTACTCATCGTATCCTCAGTTGTAAAAGAGAGGGTAGAGGAGAGTGTGCTTTTCCCAATGCAGAAAACAGGTAACCAAGGAACGACACACACACACACTACACAGTACACTGTGTAGTGTGTGTCAAAAATCAAAAAGGTATGCTGGGTACAGCAACAGCATAGCAGTACTCTCATCATCATTTTATATATCTTCAACTTTTTGTCCTCAACTTGTTCTTCTCTCTAGCATTAAACACTTGGTGTGTCCCGTGTTGTTGTATACTGTGTTGTGTGTGTGCATGTGTAGAAATACATAAGTTACCTTTTCTTTTGCTCACACACCCCTCAAGGCTCTCTCTCTCTCTCTCAAATTCATTTTCCTGACTCTTCTCTCTCTCTCTGTCACACACGTATTGATGCATACGCAAAATATCGGTACACATGCTATCTCTCTCTCTCTCATATTTTGCATATCCTCTCTCTCTTCCTTTATAAATGTGTGTGCTTGTGCGTGTGTGTTGTTCGTCTTTTCATCTTCCAATGCAATGTCTAGATCATCTCTCTCTTTCTTCTTGAACAAGTTTTCCTTTTCTACTGCACGTAAAAATGAGGTGGTTACAATATTGTGAGGCAGCACACATCCACAGGCACACACACGTACGTACGTACCTACTGTACATGTATTAGGATGACACAGACACACTCTTCTCTCTCTCAGACACACTCATTAGTAATACATTTTCCTTTTCAATTCGTTCTCAGTTTCGAACAAACGCATTTTTAAATAAATATGTGTGTCTCTTTTCCTTCCTTCAGTCTTTTTGTTCTTTCAATGCTTGGGCTCAATGGACACACACACACAATAGACATACGCATTATTGTACTGTGGTTTTATCCCATTCCTGCGAATTGTGATGATTTTACATCTAGATAAATATTTTTTAGAGAAAAAAAAAACGTTTGTAACGTTTGATTTGTGTTCAATAAATACCAAGAATGTAGGATACGGACACACACACAAGAACACACACCGAGTGCGTGTGTGGAGAAGGAGGGGGTTTAATGAAAATTGAGGTGATGGAATAGAGATAAAATTTAATTATGAAAAAAATGACTGTGGAAGATTTAGTAGTTTGAGAGGAGAGGGGATAATCTGAGCATGACCTCCACCTTGAATTTTCATTTTTATCTTGACATTCTTATTTGCTCTTGTAAAATCATTATGGGGGGAAATTAAGTGTAAAAGATTGTAATACACGTAATTAAAATATTTAACTACAGTCAAAGTAGAGATGTGGAAGAAGGGCGAACATACATACAATACGTGGATAAATAAAATATGATGCTTGTTAAAATCAAATTGAGTTTGAAATCTTGGATAAAACTCACTCGGACATACAATATGGTTTACTAGATGCTGATGTTGGCAAAAAGGGAGGTAGGATCTCCCATTCTTCAATCCACACACACACACACATAGATAGGGTATGTACTATGTACAGTCTTCCTGAGAACTGCAGAAAGAGAGAGAGAGAAAGATTTTGTATGTCAAGATCAACTAAATGACTATATTATTCTTTGTAATTGACCTAAACACTGTATATACCGTGTTGTGTGTGTGTGTGTGTGCAGAAGAGAGAGTTTTTCGCGTACACGCTTTATGGTTTTTATTCCATTACCCCCTTTCATCCCTTGTCTTTTCTATCTCGTGTATTATACATGGAAATGGCAAAGTCCTCCTCGTCCTCGTCCGTCGTGATGATGTTTTAGGAGGAAGATATTCTATGCTGTACTGTGTGTGTGTGTTGGGAAAAGGTTTAGCAAAAATCCACTCTGACAACGAAAATGCAACAGCCACACACACACATACACAAGAATAAAAAGTTCATCGACACACTCGCTTTCACTTCGAAAAAAAAACTAACTCTGGTCGATTGACGTGGTTATAGTGGTAGTGGTGGTGGTGGTGTGTGTGTGTGTGCAAAACTTGGGGTACGATAGTTGAGGTGTACTGTAATTGTTGCTTCTTGCTGCCAAATGACAGTTAAGAATAATTACAGGTACTACTATACATGAGAGAGGGGGATGTGTGTGTGTGGATTGAATTGAGTGTCACATTTTTAGTTCCACAGAATGGAATAGTAATGAAATGGTATGGTGGTACACAGTACATTTATGTACTAATGAGTAAAATGTTTTTTTCATGCTCATGAATAGTGCGTGACATTCATTATGGCAACATATCGTACGAATCTGTAGTCAGAATACATGACTCTGGCTCGGCTGTACTCGTCTCATTGTGGGATGGATAATAAAGTCGAAATAAATGTCCTCCTCAATTCTATTCATGTATTTCTGTCTAGATTATCCCTCCCCCTTCTCTCTAACTGGGTTAAAATAATAATACATCAATTTTAATCAATTCTCACAAATCAAAATATTCTCATAATCATATTGTAGTACTTTTCAGCTGCTGCACTGGATTTTCGGACACGTAGGGTAAAATTCTTGAATTTTTTTGGAAAAAAGTGATACACTTTAGAATAAGGTAGAATAGAATTGCCAATTTGTGGTGGTCGTTTCTGTGTATTTGTATGTGTCGTCAGTTTTTTTTCATTGAGACTATTTTGAGTTTTTAAAATTCGAAAAAAAAACAATAGCGGAACATGTTGCATTCTTCTTTTGTTCTGTGTGTGTGTGTGTTGTGTGGAGGGTGGGTGAGTTTTGATTAGTTGGAATTGTCATGTTTTTGTCATGTGTGTGTCCCTGGGTTGTTCTCATAATAATTGACGTACGTAGGCTATTAAATTATTAGTAAGGAGAATTAAAAGGGGGTGAAGGGAACCGTTTAAAAATGTTGGAAATGTTGATGAATGGGCCATCATGGAAAATCAAAATGTCAATTACAAACAAGGAACAAATGAATCTATTAATCGGAGAGAGAGAGAGAGAGGGTGAATCCAAGTCGCACTCCCTCCTCAAGTGACTCAGGGTGGGTGTACTTAAAAACAATAACTGTTGTCATCTTGTTATTAATTATTATGTGTATGTAATATGTATTTAATTTTTCGGCACTTTGCTTTGCCCTGGATTTGTGAACACAAGCGGTAATTTATTAAAAATTATTATTGTACGATCAAAGTCGTAAAAAAAGTATATTCAATAACATTAATCGTCAACCCTCCTCCTCCTCTCTGGTCTCTGTCCCATTTTCTTCTCCTTTCCGTTGCACTATGCAGTCTTGGTAGAGGTGCAAAAATAAAATAATGGCGAATCATTTACAACTATATTTTTTACCACACTTTGTCCTATTCTTGAAAACTAATACATTTTATTTTAATTTAACATTTTCCGTGTGCAAATACAGATAAATATTGAATGTACACACATGAATCCATGTAATATACATACATAGTAGACTGTCTAAATGCTAAATAAGGAAACCACAATGTATTGACATTGTTAAAATTGACATTCACCACAAAGCTAAAGCTTGAATCATCATTCATCATT
This sequence comes from Pygmarrhopalites habei, assembly GCA_009870185.1. Classification (NCBI taxonomy): domain Eukaryota; kingdom Metazoa; phylum Arthropoda; class Collembola; order Symphypleona; family Arrhopalitidae; genus Pygmarrhopalites; species Pygmarrhopalites habei. Next base: position 17,168 of record WJFB01001680.1, read on the forward strand.
TCGGGAAATTTTTTTGGGAAGAAATGTTTCCGGAAATATTCCATTTTTTCTTTCATTACTTTGGTCTAACCTCGTCATCTCCTCTGTACTAACACTCACTCTGGAGGATGATCCCAACTTTAACTACAGTGTTTAACTGTTGTGTTAAAGTGTGGCTACATAATGTCAAAATCCACGTGCCGTCAAATCCAATGCGTTTCATTTTTATTCCCTGTCACAACACTCCACTTAAATTGATGACGAGGGTCTGAACATCTCATTCATTCTCCTGGAGCACGAGGGATATAATTATAGTAACGTGTACAGATCTAATAGTTGGATCTGTCTGAAATACTCGTCCTTGTCAATCTTTATTACTAATAAGAATGTATGTCTAATGAAGAACCATATGGTAGCATCACTCCTGGAGAAGAACTCTGTCAATGAAAGCATTTTATATTACCTCAAAAGGTTAATATCCTTCAGAGATGGATTAATCAGGGATTTGATCAGAACTGAACTTTTGCCCCCTTATAATAATTTTCTTATAAATGGCAAACCCACATTATTCTGTACTCACTGGTACATGTGGCTTTTAATCACATTTACTACACTAGATAAATTGATGAGGGTGTTGAGCAAGGGGGGAAAACTTATTTGTTCTTCTCTTTAATATAGAATCTGTAGGAATTATTTTTTAAAATTTACAGTAAAAAGAAATGAGAAAATCTTTCATTGCACTTTGGTCACACTCAACCTTTCTATACTTTATTCTGGTGATATAAAGTAGAATGACCTTCTAATTCGGAACGAACTTGATAATCAACTGCTGATTCTACTAAATTATTAAATAATACTTGAGAAGCTATCTCTCTCTTTAAAATGAGAATCATTTTTTCTTTGCAGTTAAAGCTGTGATGAAGACACATTCAATATTACCTATTCGGATAAAAGTATGAAAAAAGGATAGACATTTGTTTCAAGTGTTCGTTTACTATACACTCCAAATACTAATAGTAGTGTTGTGTAAATAAAATAGTATTATGGATATTACAAAAGGGTTGTTCCATATGTTTGAATAAAATGTATTTAATTGATTGTCTCAAATCACCACTCCAAAATGAGGAGATACTTCCACACTATGTAGAGTTAACTGAAAATGTCTGTACATGATGTTCAGTAGCACAATTTGAGTTATCTCCTTTATATCAGTCTCGATTTTTGTGCACTTTCGGGTGCATAAATAAATCAACTCAATGAATAAATGATAAAGGGACACACACGAGACAAATCTGGGTGAATTTTGATAAGCCCATAAATGTGTTATATAGCTAGTTAGGATGTCAATTGAAATTAAAAAACCTTGGCCGACACTAGCAGAAATGATATTGGGATAGACAAAGGTTGAAACTATAACACAAGGTAGTTAATTTGAGGACCAGTCACCTGTTGTGTCGCAAATTTCTACCAAAATATTGTGTGGACTTATGTCCGACGCAATATCTGCCAAAAATTCAAGGGTTAAGTTATTAATGATTTGAGCTTGGTCAATAAAATATATCATGGCCCCGTGATTACAAGAGCGACGCAATTTTTGACAAATAACCCAAATCATTTTGATAGAGTGGTATGACATTTTTTGCTCCTCCTTGTTGTCCACTCGTGAATAGTGTTCACTGAATAGGACAAAAATTGTACTGTTTAATCACTTACTCATGACCCTATGGATAAAAGAGAGTAAAAATCATTCCCTTGCAAGTACTATGATTAAAGTATTTAATTTTATTGAAGCCTCACCTCACATGACAATGTCAGTATGATATGTCCAGTCAGAGTCTAATGAGAACGGTGGAGAACAATGACTCATAATAAACACCTGGGATGAATAAGGAATGACACGAGTGTGTGTTCTCCTTTAAACCCCCTCCTCATTTCTAGTTTTCAACTTCCGGGATAAATCCACGTACACAGAGATTGCATCAGTCCAACCTCAGTCTCGTCTGACAGACCCACACGTCAATAGAAGGTGAGTCATCGCTAAAAAGAAAGACAGAAAAAAAAGGATTTTTTTCTTCAAAGAACGACCTTTGATTTTCAAAAGAGTCCCACCGTTCGGATTTTGGGAAATTTGAACACAAATATTTTTCAAAGGTGGTTAATAAGTTACTTTAGATTAGGAAAAATAATAAACAGTGTATAGTTAGAGATAGTAGTCGAGATAATAATTATTATGTCATTCGATTCCAGTGTTATGTACACAGAACGCAATCATGGACACCAAGATGACACGGAATGTCACCTTGGGCCAGAAGGGGGGTACGTCAATAGCACTACTTCTGATACAACGTCAACAGCAGCGTGTACCCTATCCTCGTCATCATCATCGTTAGATTCAACAACAACGGCGTCGAGTAGTAGTAATAGTAATAATTCGTGTGCTGTAGTACCAGTAGTGGTAGAGAAGGACGAGGAGTCGGTCGAAAACTCCATACAAATGTCATCATCTTCTTCTCAGAGAAAAAAAAAGTTGTCAATGCCAACGCAAGAAGTACATCAGTCAACTAGGACCAGGAAAAGGAAATTACTCAATTCCGTGTCAGTTGAAGTCTCACCTCCAATCCAAACAAAAATGACAGCAGACACGGACAGTGTACCCGTTTACCAGTCATCGGAAAATATTCCGTTAGACGCGAGACCACTTCAACCTGTAAATAATAGTAATTTATTACACACACGACACAAACAGAGAGTTGTTTAAATACAAAGTGAATCTTTTTCTCTTTTTGTGATGTGTTATTTCTACTAAACATCAAATCTTCTGTCACACTACGTCTTTTTTTATTTGTGAAAGAATTCAATTTTGGACTAAAATTTTTAATTCTTTTTTTGACATGGTCATTTTGCAGTCCTTAACCCATCCTACTCCTTTTAGTGACGAGATTATGGCAGTGATGGAACGGAATCGTATTGACTATTCAATCAAAGTTACTGTTGAAATGGCTCGTACTGGACAAGGTATTTAATTTTTGAAGCTATATTTACAAAAAAAAAATTTGTATGTTCTTGTCAACTTATTTTTTAAAATTTTCTCTCTAGTTTCTCGTCCAATTCGAGTGTACGCTGATGGAATATACGATTTATTTCATCAAGGACATGCCAGACAACTTATGCAAGCTAAAAATCTATTTCCAAATGTCTACCTAATTGTTGGAGGTATGTTGTCATAATTTTTAAAAAGTATCATCCTGATTGTACCGGATCTTTCTTGTGTCTGTGATTTTTTTTGACTAAAGAATGAGTCATGCAAAAAATTAGGAGGAAGAGTGTTGAGTATTCATTATTTGCCGACTCTTTACTAATTCACACAAACATGTGAGGATAAAGTTTTGATTCTAATATTTATTTTTTGTGGGTGTTTCTAGTTTGCAGCGATCGTTTGACTCACACAAGAAAAGGATGTACAGTTATGAATGAAATAGAGCGTTATGAAGCCGTAAGACATTGTCGATATGTTGATGAGGTATGATTCTTTCCGTTTTTATTATAATATTTATTAGTTTACAAGTTGCAGGTCATTCATTTTTTAAAATTTTTGATTGTCAGGTCGTACGGGACGCACCATGGGAGCTTGATGATGCTTATTTAAATTACCACAAGGTATTTTTTTAACAAGAAGATTACTCGTTTTTAAAAGAGAGAGAGAGAGACTCATTTTAGTATTCCTTCTTAAAAATAATATTATTGTCGTAATTTATAGATTGACTTTGTCGCACACGACGAAGAACCTTACCCGACAGTTGGAGAGGATGATGTTTATGCTCATATAAAAGCCCGTGGAATGTTCGTGGCAACTCAAAGAACGGAAGGAGTGAGTACCTCAGATATTGTAGCCCGGATAGTAAAGGATTACGATGTGTACGTGAGGAGGAACCTTGCTCGAGGTTACAGTGCCAAAGAACTCAACGTCGGCTTTATAAATGTAAGAGAGAGAGAGAAAGGAAATTGAGGATAAATATTTTATAAACTTTTTTTTTCCTTGTCAGATATCCATGTGAGTTATGTCCTATTCTAATTCTCTCACGTTCTTTCTTTCTTTTGTGAATTGTGTGTGCATTTTAGGAGAAGAAATTCAAGTTTCAGAACAAGATGGAATCCTTACGTTTAACGGGAAAAAGAGTATTGGACAATCTGGAAGGGAAAAAGACAGACATTATTCATAAGTGGGAGGACAAATCAAGAGAATTTATTCATTCATTCCTCCTCCTGTTCCAACGAGATGGCCGACTCTCAGAAATGTGGAGTAATAGTACCAATCGGATTTTGAAGGCATTAAGTCCTCCTCCCTCCCCTGGTGGTACTCCTTCCTCACATCTTGACTTTGAAGACGACGACGATGAAGATGAGGATGAGGAGGGTGACGTTATGGGTTATGTTGACGGGATCCGACATCAACGTGATCAACATGACCACCATCCACCTCCGGAATTTCATGAAAACGACGAACATGAAATTCCTTGTAAAATTAAACGGTTTAACTAGTCTGAAAGTTGTGAAGGAAGCAAAGAAGAACAAAATATACCTAAATTATATAATAAATAATACACGTATAATAATAATGAATCATGATAATATTTTCAAGTTTAGCTAGCTAGCAGCAAAGTTCAGTGTACAACGGTTATTGTTATTGATATGGAACTTATATAGTAATTATTTTAGGCCAATCTTGATATTATTGGTGTGTACTAAATAGTAGAATATATTATATTTATTTATTTTAGCATCGTGTGTGCGTGTGCGTGTGTACATACACTATTTCTGTATTATTGTATACTTAAATTATTTCGTCTTGGAAGCTACCAACCAAATGACGAATTTTCAAAGGCGCTGTAATCTCTCTCTCGCAGATAATTGTTGCTTTGAAATCATTATGATTACCCAAGAGATGATTGTAAAAAAAATTTGAAAAAAAGTATGTTATTCAATGTAATAGTCGAGTAAAAAACCAAGTATTTATGTTGTTAAATTGGGAAAAAATAATAATAAAAAAAGACTTGTGAAACCAACTGCTATATCCTATATTTTCATATGGCGCGGCGTAGTTTCAAGGAATCTGGGACACGTGTGTTGTTTTCCAAATTGCAAAAATTATATTCGGAAATCATGTGTGATTCGTGATTTTCGTGAATTAGTTTGCATAGGGAGGTCATCCGAAGGGACTGTGCATTACAAGGACACTTTATTTTGTATTTTGTACAGTTCACGGAGACTCCACTGGAGAATTCAGTTCAATCTTTGAATTCAAAGTGGAGTTTGTGAATCATCAAAGCATTTTTTTGACAAGAAAACTGTGAATTAAAAATACTAAATCATGTCGACTCAAAATATTAAAAAATCTAAAGAGATCAGCTACCTGTCAGAAATGGACAGGTAAGTTGTCCCATTTTAAATCATTTTGATATCGTGACAATCCTTAAGTATTTCAAGTTGATTTTAATAATAATATCCCTCCTAATTTGTTTTGTAAAGTACAGGTTTTTAAATATTATTCATTTTTGATTTCAGTCGACAATTTGGTTTATTGAAATTGAATGAACCAGAAAATTCGGAAAAGAAGAAATTAGTTTTAAGGGTAAGAACTACTTAAAATATGTAAAAAAGTAACTTTTGTGTTTGTTTACATTTTTTATCCTTACAATTATTTTGTCTTATTAGTGATTGTACATGTTTATATTTTCTTAACATTTTGACAGGCGATTGACCATCTCGAAAGGATACTCGTAGAAGCTCAAGATGATTGTTTTGGCAAAATATTACGTGTAGATCCTAAATCTTTTTGTAAACTTGGTCATTTTCATCTATTACTAGACAACTATAGTAAATGTAAGTGAATTTTAAAGATTATTTAGGATTTTAGTCATTCATTATTGGTGTTGTCGTACAAAAATGATGTCAATAAGATTTAATAAGACTAAGACTAAGTGAAAACTAAGATTAGCTTCTGACAGTTTAATTTTTTGACAAGTCGAAAGTTTCGACTCGAAACTTAAAGAAACCTTCTGCGTTAACAGATGTGTTATAATCTATTCATACAAGCAAATTATAATTTGTGATTTCTTTTTTTCAAAAAAATTAATTTTATCATCTGTATAAAATATATTCCAAAGTTAAAAAATTAAAAAAGGCCACGGTGTATTTTCTGAAGTTGAAGGAATATCCTCATCGTTAGAATGGTCTTAGATATATTCATAGCGTGCTTTCAGAAACGATAATTATGCATAATTTTGATTGCTGGTTCAAAAAATACCAGCTATATTGAATGAATAATTAGTATGAATATTTTGTTCATTTTACAGCCTTGTCAGCCTACCAAAAATATTATAACGAAAAAATAGAAGAATATTGGAAAGATCCTTGTTTTCTCTACGGTTTCGGTCTAGTTCTCTTCCATTTCAACGCACTTTCATGGTAAGCTAACTTTTTTAAATATAAAATTCATAGGTAATCATTTTTAAACAAATTTTTTAGGGAAAACTTTTATTAAGGGTGTGAATGAGGATAATCTGTAATAGAAAAGTGAGATTCATCTTATGATGATGTAGCAGTAACAGCATAAGTGAGCGTTTTAGCAAGGGAAAGCAATGTGTTAATTTCGGTATCGTCTGGTGTTTTTGGATAAAAAAGTGCTTCGAATTTTCGTACTCTGGTCGAGATTGAATGCATGCGTAGTGAAGCTGTTACCAAGTTGTCCTTTGAAAAGTATGCACGACGGGTATTTGATCTCAGACATTGCAATTAAGGTAGACGGGAGTTTTCCCATATGCACGCTCTCGTTGTTTGAATGGAGCGTCTCTTGCAGTTAGGAAGACTCGTCCATTTTTCGACGATCTAGTTCATTTCTGGATTTGTCCGAAATGTTCACAATTGGACAACGATCCTCGGATGACGCCCACGGCAAATCGTGCAATAGTAGATTGTATCATTCATTTCTGGGCGATTCGACTAAATAGTTTCTCAAAATTTTTCCGAATTTGGACACATACATTGCGTGAAATCCTATTAGAATCCTATGACAAAAGAACAGATATTCTTATGTGCATTTTTGAAAGATCGGTGGTCGGAGAAGGCAGAGGCTACTTTTTGTTAAAGTTTTTAAAATCGACTCGTGCGACTTCAGCTCTGCATCGTCGAAAAATGGACAATGTTCCTGACTGTCTGGTGCTGTGAGATCGGCTCCATTTTACGTACATAGAGATTGTATAGACGGAGACTGTATAGACTGTAGACTGGCTAAGCTCTTTTGCTGTTTCTTCCCCTGCGTGCCGTCCACGATTTCAGTGTAAACCTAGACTCTTCCTCACAGTGCGTACAAACAGTTATTGTTTGTAATCACGTAGCCCCTCTCTCTCTGTTCGGATACGACGAGGGCAATAGACTCCAATTTTTATATACACTCTTCATATTTATACTTGTATATTTCATATTTCATTGTGTTCTGTTCCCAGTTGCGGGTAACACCACAAAAATATTATTTCTCACTAAATTCCTAGTGGTGATTTTCATTTTTAGATTGTCTGAGTCTGAGAGAGAGCCCTTTTAATTCTGTTCCACGTCTATTTCTCTCTCCCCGTGTCTCAAATAATTTTGATTTAAATCCCAAACTATAGTCAACAACACACACGAATCCAAACTACTTGGGTAATAATAGTCGGGTTTCCTCATTTCTTGAGAAATATTTTAGTTCAGAGAAATAGTGATAGATAAAAGGAGTAACGGTAGTTGAAATCTTAGAATCAATTGTCATTTTCTTTTCATTTCTTTGAAAACTGTCTAAGTATAATTCTCAGAAGGAAAAATTCTTGTCTCTCTCTTAATAATAACAAACATTTAAAAGGGTTTTGTATGAACAGAGTGTAAAGGAAATAGAAAAAAAAGTGTTTTTGTTATTATTATGACACAAACAAATCAAGCTAGGATTTTAATTTTTCTTTCGGTGTTATGTGATGTCAAAAAAGTATAAAAGTGTCTTAATTTAATTTTGTTTTGAATTTCAGGGCTCGTCGCATTTTTCTCGAATTATTGTACACTCACTCTACATTTTCGTGTAATACCCAAGTACATATACGACTAGGGATAATTTCAAAATTAACTGGGGACTTGACAGGACTTGTCCATTTTCGTATTGCTCTTCAGTGTGCAAATTTGAGTAGTTGTGAACGGAAACGTGTACTTTTTCATATTGCCCATTTACACGAGGTCAACGGGAAGATTAATCCTGCAATCAAGTACTACACGGAAATTATTAAGCCAGTTAGTCAATTTAGTCAAGAAGATTCAAATCTAGCGAGTATAAAGGCTGATGCTTATAGGCAAATTGGTAAGTTGTTCTTCTTCATTTTTTCAAAAAATAAATAATTTTATCTAAATTGTATCAATATGTAAGAAATAATCATTGATCTTTTATCCTTTTTAGGTTGGCTGTATCACAGTAAAGAGTGCCTTGGTGATCGAGCAGGCAGGGAAGCGTCGGCTATTCAGTATCTTCAAAAGTCAATTGAATCAGAACCAACCTCGGGTCAAACTTTATATTTGTTGGGACGGTGCTACGCATCCATAAATAAAGTTCACGATGCTTTTCTAGCATACAGAAATTCGGTGGACAAGTCTGAAGGGAATGCAGACACTTGGTGTTCTATAGGGTATGTTTGCACTCAAATTGGTGCTTCAATATTTCTTTTTTCTTTTAAATCCCTCAATCTGACTCGTTTTTTAACAACAACCAAATTTATTGTTTGACGAATAGAGTCTTGTATCAACAACAAAGTCAACCATTGGATGCCCTACAAGCATACATTTGTGCAGTTCAGTTAGACAAACATCACGTAGCGGCTTGGACAAATCTAGGAATTCTCTACGAGTCAGCTGGACAAATTAAGGATGCTTTAGCTTGCTACGTGAACGTACGTACTGTACCTATTTACAACTACAATTAAGAATGATAAAAAATTTACCATGTACACATAAAAAAAGTACAAACAAGTGCATGGGTTTCCTATTCAGGTCATGTGTATTTAATAAATACATGATTTTTTCCCCTGTCACTTTGATACAGGCTGGACGAGGCGCGAAGCAGCACTCCCATGATACGAGCATCAATCCTAATCTACTCACCAGAATTAGATTCATTAGCAATCATATGGCACATGCACCAACACAGCAACAGTAAGTACTTACTCATCAAGTAGTACATAATATAATGTGTATGTATGTACTTATGTAGTAACGGCAGTGATAAAGATAATATACAATGCATCATTCATAAAAACCAATGCATGTAAATACCAATAACAATTTTTTATTATTTATTTAGAAATAGTACAAAAGGCCGTCAGTTACCTGTCATAGAAGAAGCATGGAATTTGCCCATTACTGCTGAGAGTAAGTGGATACTAGAAAAAAAAATTTCTACACATTTATTTATTTTACGAATGCTAACTGATTCGTATCTCAATTTGTATTTCAAAAGAAATAATTAGTTTTACTGACAGAGTTTGTTCTTCTTTTATTTAGTGACTGCCCGCCAGCATAACCAACGTCAACATGTTATCAAGGTATTGTACACACTCACACAAAAGACAAATGACATGTTCTTATCTTCTTTAGTTGACACTCACCATCATCGTATACAATATAATAAATGTCACAACTCGTAGTACTACATTTATTTAGAAAACACAGTTAAAAAATAATGTGGTGTAGGTTGAGACACGTGTAGAGTCTACAATGTAGACTGATTATCTGTCAGCAGACGAGACTTTTTTAAAACACTTACACACTTACTATATATTTTTATAACATTTTGATCAATCTTGTAGGATAATCACCTTCGTGTTGGAGGACTTCATGATGAACATTTTTTCAGGTAATTTGTTTTTGAAGAGCTTGCATAAATATTACATAATTTTATGATATCGTGACTTGTGGTACTGTCGTTGTGTGTACATAACCTCATTGACTCTTTCCGTTTTTTAATTTACTTACTTGATGTCTTAATGCACACAGAGTGAAGCAAGAAACAGAAGATGATGAAATGAGGGGTAATGAAAAGAACTCATCTGGACGATTGAACAATAACAAGGCTACGTTGATGACGCCATCCGATTTGGAATCTTTTCTAAAAATGGAAAATGCTGAGATTCAGAGAGAGTATGAAAAGTGTAACTACGATCTGTCAAATGAGGAAATGAATGATGTACCCGCAAATGTTGAACTCAACATTAAGATGAGCGGTCAGGAATTACTTGATAATTGTAAAAAACAAGCTGTGGAAAATGTAGGAAATTATTCCATTATTGGAGATAACCTCGGACCTCCCCGACCACCCAGCATGCCCAACGTAAGTTGTTCTTTTTACAAATGCTACAATACTTGTCAGTGACAACATAGTAATGCCAAGAGAGGTATTTAGATTGGAATCATGACTTTAATGACAACATGTATATGATATACAGGTTCATTTGACGAAAGACCAACTCCTTCCCCAAACCCCAAGTGTGTACTTGGAAACAAAGAAGGATGCGTTCAGCCCTCAACTACAAGGTTCAGGACAATTTCAATTAAATTTTTAAATTATTTTGTCAGTACTAAGTTGGCAACAGAAGGATTGT